>DWHO01004320.1:0-11178 GCA_018247575.1 Eurytides lysithous rurik
GGAAATGTTATTACATATACTTATATTTGTTTATTAAATTATACATATATACATACGTTGTATATAGGATCCTACATGTAAAACATATTATTATAAATACATATGGTAATCAGACAACTGACATACGAATACATACTTATATTCTTTGAAATATATACTTGTATAGATAATTAACACCCAAACACAGAACAAGTACCCATGCTCATCGCACAAATATTTTGTCCTAGGTGGAAATCGAACCCACGACCTTTGCTTTTGCAGTCAGGAGCACTAACCACTACACCAACGGGCCAGTCGTATATAATAAAGGTTCTAATCAGCGCTAAAAATTGGACAGAGGAAAGCAACACCTTCAATAACAATATCTTACATAATGACATCTGTAAATAAAACATTTGCAGCTTGTAGAAGCCTGAAGATCGATTGGCCTTACATGAGCAATGACAAAGAATAAAAATTTTCCCATACTTAGTGTCTGTTATTATGGTGTGCCGTTTTCCCTGTCCTCGTGGGTGAAACGTGGTATGACAGAACTCTTAAACAGATCTGCCACTGGAGGCAGAAAAACCAGTCACTTCAGGCATAGACTCAAGAGCTGCAAGCTGATACTCTACTCTCATGGGCTTTGATCTGAGGACTAGGGCAGTGTCGGGTTCGTTCCAAAGCATTCCGGCGACCCTGCCTTTAGACCCCTAGGTGGAACAACATGGAGTTTTAGTAGTTGCAAGTCCGACATCACTCATCTCTGCACGGGGTATACGTAGATAATTTACTAATGCAAATTGAAAAAAAGATAAATGGTCAGCGTATCTTATATCATCACACAAAGTTACTAATTTTTTTTATGTAGTAGGCTGACAAACGAGCAAGCGGCTCACCTAATGGTAAGCGATCACCGCCACCCATGGACATTTGCAACATTACAGAACGGGCGAATGCGTTGCCTGCAAATTTTGCTTTATCTAATTGCTCACATAAATAATACCGCGGAGGATAATGTCTTCATGTTGCTGTTTCTTTTTGATTACCTGTTATTTTTTGATGATCCATGCGTCGGATGAGCATGTAAAAGTCGGTTACAGCTTCTTGTCAACACCATCTAGCGATGGTTTGAAAGAGTCGTTGCTAAGAATTCGGTTTAATGTCACTCTGGGCCAGCTCTCTCTCCCTTCGTGTCGGGTATTTGTCCCTTCGAGTTGTGAGAGTAAAGGAAGAGTGGATGCACTTACGTCCGCTCAAACTGTATACACTTTAATGTATTCAGCGCAGTTGGTTGATCTCATATAAATAATACGCGTTATGTATCTTCTTTTTACCAAATTAAATTACAAGAGATCGTGCGGCTGACGGTAGACATCACACTTACGTTAACATCTCAAGGTGTATTGCACACAGCATTTTGAAACCATAAGTATGACACTTCTTAAACCTGCCTCATCGCCTAGATTTGGATGGCTGGATTATTCCCAAAGGTTGGTACTGGCTTCTTGAATTACTCACTTTTACTGCAAGGTTGGAGTTTTGAAATCACCTAATTAATATTAAAAAAGAACACTGCCCTTGTTTGATAGTAATGTGTAGGCCTAGATTTGGAAACCATCAGTAGCAATATTTTATCATTACAAATTTGTTTGTACGCTTTCTAGAAATCAAACCTAACCCTTATAATTATCGGGGAGTTTAATTAAACTTAATACATTACAACACATCAAAGCGTGTCATAACAATCGTCCTAAAATATCAAAATCTATTTATTATATAATCTGTATACTTCTTTGGATTTTTTGCTTTTATTTTACTTTCAAATGTCATACCTCTCCAAGATATCTTCGCTTCCTAACCATATTACCGTATTTAACTTTATCGTCCTTGCAATAATAAAACGGAGATAGCAGGCGTTTAATAAACACCAAATTGAATATATTTAGCCGTGTTCGAGATGCGAATATTATTCCGACAAAATTTTGTATTACCGAGAATAAATCCCTTCAAAGACATAGAATTTCAAGTAATTAGATTCGACATCTCGCTGAACAGAGCCAGCGTCGAATGAAAAGTATCGCAACCCTTCCATCGAATTGAAACAAAAGAGTTGAAAGAGTGAAATTGTGAATACGAAAATATCATGGACAATCAATCAGTATGTTTGTATTTCTTATTTGTTGATTCTGTTATGTTAATACTTGACTTTCTTCTTTCTCCTGCCCTTATCCCACTAGGTGGGGTCGGCACAACACGTATTTTTCTTCCATACTCCTCTATTAGCCGTCATCTCCTCAGTCACATCTTTCATACGCGTGTCTTTATTCACGCAATCAGTTCAATAACTGGATATCTGTTTGCTCGAAACAAACTATAATTGTTAGTTTCGTTTATTTTAAGTGAACTGGTTGTAAGTTCACCATTCATTAATCACTATCTATCTCATCTTAGAAAATGAATGATATATATAAATTTTGTAGTGATTGTAGCGGTAGTTAGCGACAACTGTGGCAGGGCGGCAATGAATGGGTGGGCTCGAACCGGATAAGTACCACGACCTCGCAGAAAAATGTAATGTGGAAGTGTTTTTGCTTCCGCATTTCGTCCGGTGAGTGTGGTGGTGGGCGGCCTTTCTCTCTACCACCTCCACCCCTAGGGAGAAGAGGGTGGAATTTTTGAAAGAGGGAGTGGAGGACTGCCTCCACTCCCTCTTTCAAAAATTTCAGCCTTAAAGGTTGGCAACGCATTGGCATTATACATAATATTGCAAATATCCATGGGCGGTGGCGTTTACTTACCATCAGGTAAAGCAAAAATCACATTTAAATCTACTTGTTGATAGTTTTATCACCGACTCCAGCACTCTCATTAGGAAATAAAACATCTAATTAGGCTTTATAAAAAAATATCACTCGTTGAGATTCACAGGTCACGTCTCGGCGTCCTCGACCGCTGAATCACTGCCGTCGAACGAAATTAAATTCGATATACTCAAATCTCTGTACCGGCCCGAGCCAATTTCGGTGCGGCGCAGTCACACGCGTACCGCGCGGCGGCGCCTTTCATCTCGGCGTGGGAAACGCGCCGCTTAAGGGGACGCTTCCTGGTGCGCATAATTTCGAATTTACTACGTGTGCGATTTCATGGACGCCGGACTGGGAGGAGAGGAACCCATTAGAGGAAGGTAAGGAGGGGTGGCGGAAGCGGCAGGTCGTTTAATGTCGTAATGTAGTCATACCTTGACCTCACAATTGCTCAATTGGTGATAAAGATTGGATAACTAACTCGAAGTCAAAATAAATTTTAAATTTTAATAAGTTTAGGACCTAATAACTCTATGCGCTAAAATAGTAGTGAAATATTAGCTTAAGGTAAAAAAAAACGCAGACAAATGAGTGAAAAGTTCTTCAGGTTGCAATTAAAATAGGTTTGTGGATTAAAATAGAGCAGTAACAAATGGTATAATAAAATTCAACGGATGAATTGATTAAAAATAAGTGTATTTGGTAAGTTGAAAAACAGAAAAGACAAAATTCCCGACAGACAGTCTTATCCCGACTCCGTAGTGTTTGGACACCAGGAATTTGAAATCAAATAAAAAACATCTATATCAAAGTGATAAATTAGTGTCTTTGCCTGTACAAAAACGACTATTAACATAGCAATAGATAATATAATAGACCGAGAAACATTTTGTAATTGTGTATATATTAAGATTTTAAAAAGAAACATATAGCATATAGCAGGATCTATATGTATAACATATGTTATACATATATATCCATGAATTATATATATGCTTTATGTGAACATACATATATTAATTCGTATAAAGCTCGTACAGAGTCGTCCCCTTAAAGCATTAGATGATGCAAGCGTTAAAACTCGCCTTCCGATCGCAGCCAAGAATTATTGTTGTTACCATTCCCTACGGCATTCCCTTTCTATTGTCTCCGAAATCGATTGCACAATGTACATTCAGGTTGAGCTTTTTCAAGAATCACCCGGACCATTGAATTGTAACTACGGTTTACATATATTAAAACTGAATTGCAAAGGTTCAGGTGAAAACATTCGAGTAGCAAAATGCTCCTCGAATGGTTTTTTCTTATTTTTAACCGACTCCAAAAAAGAAGGAGGTTCTCAATTCTAATGTGGTTTTTTTTATATGTGTTACCTGATAACTTTTTCCTAGGTGTACCGATTTTGATGATTCTTATTATACTTGAAAGCTGGTGCTTGTCGTGTGGTCCCATAAAAGCGAGAGCGAGATTTGACGAGTATTTTTTGAGTTCTCCCTAATTATGCGTATTTTTGTTGTAAACGGTATATCGCAAGGCTTCGTCAGAAGGTTAAGGTTTCCTCAGAAATGTCATTCTGATTGCACTTTGTACTGCGAACAAGTGCTTTAAACTAATGAGGATTTATATGAAGTCGGTTAATACATTTTATGAAAAAATTAAATTATTATTACTAGATTAACTGGAGATACTGGCAGCTTTAGAGTAGTCGAAGACTCCGGGGTCGCTCTCGCAAATATGGCGAGTCGACCTCTACGCTTAAAGGAGCAACTGGAAGTAGCCCACGACAAAAACGTTTGGAGGGAGTTGGGAGAACTACAGGTAAAAGAAACTAACAGGGCATTGTCGTGAGGCCGCTCGCCCTTAACAACGCATTTGGTCCTACCCTTGGCTGGTCATCCAGATTTCAAAATTATATATATAATACGCTTTTAATTTAACCCTTTGCACTGGAAACCTTTTCGACTAAGCGAATCAGCAACTCTAAAGCGAATAAAACCTATGAAGATGGTGGGAAGGCGTACTGGAAACAGATTAGCTATGCTCCCTATAATAATAATATCATGGGACATCTCACACATTGCCATCTGATCTTAAACTAGGCACAGCCTGTACTATGGTAATCAGACAACTGATATACATACTTATATAGATAATTAACACACACAGAACAAATACCTATGCTCATCGCACAAATATTTTGTCCTTGGTGGGAATCGAACCCACGACCTTTGGCTTTGCAGTCAGGAGCACTAACCACTATACCAACGGGCCAGTCATATATCGTTCTTCAAACTGAGACTACAATTTAAATTCGTTTTCACGTGTCTTCTGCTTAAAAAAAACGTGTGTGTGTGTATCTAAGCTATACTTCTTAGGCGTAACAAGATAAAAATCTTACTAAAAATTTCATCCTGTGTTTGTAGAGAAAATTACACTAACAATAGAAAAAAAGGTATTTAATACATCGAAAGAAAGTTTCATTATAACGCGTTATCTAATTTGATAAATTTTATTTAAATATCATAAAAAAATACACAGTATGTGCAGAACATTAATTATTATTATTTGTATCTATTATTTATTTATTTGTACACTTATGACATATTAAACTTCAAAAATTAAACGTATTACGTCATCTGCACATTCGGATCAATCCCTGATTTAAATTTTATTGTTTAAAAATCGAACACAACACAACACACACACGACGCGCAAAATGCGTAAAAGAAACGCATATAAATATTTGTACATTAAAAGACATTTAAAATTCGCATTAAATCCGCCGTCTGTAAGATCCTTGGCCGCGCCATAGTCCCAAATCCAATCGACCGTCGTATAGGCGCATCGAGTTGTAAAACGTACATTTTAATGGCGCACGAAAAGTGGCCAACGCCATCGACCGATGCCATCGCGCGGGAAATTCGAAAACAACCAATAAATAAATTAACAACAACCGATAAATTCTAAGACGGCCCGTGCGCTAATTTTAAAAACAAAATACACTGCCATGATCTATTTTTGGAGAGTGGCAATGTCTGATGCTTTCTTCAGAACGAAATTCGAAACAATCAAGTTAAAATTCAAGTTTGCAATTACTACCGTGTTGTGTATCGACGAGTCGGTATTTACTGATTTTTTAACATTTTTGAAATATATTAATACCATAGATTGAAAGTACTGCTAAATTATCTTATAAACCAATTTGAAATCAAATCATTTTAACTTATATAAACGTCAACCGCAAATGACAAGTTGCACTTTTTAAAAGTTAAAGTAAAAAAGACAACACCACACTTACGCAAAATACCATAATATCATAGTAACATAAAAATAAATAGTAATATTGCAAGAAAAAAAATGTCTGTCCGTCTTTTAAGGAAATTTCCAAATTTACGACGCTCTAAATTTTGTAACGTGAATTGTGAAGAAAATTCAGAAAATATCCCTCATGTTTATCCTACAGATTAACGCAATTTCATTTACGTAGTGTTTTTTTTTTTAAACTCAGTGCATGAAAGGTCATCAAGCGCTTGCGTGTTACGGATCCGTCAAATTCTATTTACGTAATTCGAACTCTCGAAGTAATTTATTTCGAACACCGACTCCGACGATTGATGGGCGGCCCGAACGGAATATCAACTTAACGCCCGTATGTCACGCATTAAAATTAAGAAACGAAAGTGGGGTTATGGTGGCAACATTTCAATTCACTTCAAAGTGCATCCATTGTTGTTTGAAATCTGTCAGCGTAAAAAGGCCCCGTTTAATGGCTCCCGTTATTTACAATGATTCTTTACGGCTATCGAAAGAAATAAAGTTTCTCCGGGTTTATTACTCTTTTTGTACACTTTTCTTTTGTAAAATATTTGTTGACAGACTAATAACAAGACAGCAAAGGTCCGTTCGTCCGAGATAAAATGAAATAATGCCCACTTCAGCGTTGTCGACCATATCTCTTCTAAATATGTTATTCAATCAAAATCAATCAAAATCTATCATTCGCTTCGCTTACACAGTGACGAAAAGCGACTCTGCGCAGCGCTCTTCAGACCGGAACACGGGGGTACTCACACATGGTGGTAGAAGAACTGGCAATGCAATCTCCACCGAACTCCGTCAGAATTCTATTATGGATTAGGCTGACGATTCACCTGATAGTAAATGATTACCGCCGCCCATGGAAATTTGCAGAATTGCAGAACTTGCAAATGCGTTGCCATATATATATATATATATGCATATAAAAGCAAGATATAAAAAAGTATCATATTATCTGTTTTATAATTGAACGGCATCATCCTAGTCTTTAGGAAAAACCTTAATTTACTTCGCTTTTATTTACAGATTCAGACAGCATAGACAAATAACATGTACCTCTACAAAAGACACTGGCCGGACAGTTTGATTATCATTCGTTGCTTTATGAAAAAGAATGTAAATAGCCGGATGGCCCGTGACATAATCCAGATGCGGGGAGCTAGCGGGCTCTTTGATATAGTCTCGTAGATTTCCTCGTAACGAATTCCGACGAGGGGTTTTAGGATCAATAATTATTTTTAATTTGTTGCGCGTTGTTACGATCTAATGTTGGTTGATTAAAACGCGCTCATTTAGTGCGAACCGTCTTATGGTTTTGCGACGTAAAATGTCGTTGATGGTTTTCTTTTGAGTAAGATACCAAACGATATAGTGATAAATTTCTGATTTACTTTTGACAGCCAAGATATAAATAACACAAATGTCACAATTGTTGTGTATTCTAGTATAACTTTTTTGTAGAGTCTGCTACTAATGGGGGCTACCACTATGTTGCCACCTTTTTGTCGTCTAGCAGCAATAATTCATTATACTTATATCAGGGTCAGATAAAACTTTCATAATTAATTTCACAGATTAAGATATTTTTAAATTATTTAGTAGTGGTAAGAATTTTCCGTAGTCATAAGTAGTAAATGAATTTCTAAACGCAACTGGTATTTAAACTCGCGTTTTCAATATGGTAAGACCGACGCCCAAACCGCAGGAGCTAGATTAACCCTAAAAATATATGTAAAATTTGGTTTTAGTTTAGTTTAGTTTTACAGATTATGAGATTTATTTAGCAGCGGTGAGAATTTAGCAAAACAGTGTGTTCCGATTTGAAGATGAACGTAATTACTGGATATACTTGTATAGATACACCATTTTACGTCTCACGTCTCGTCAAAAAAAATTTCGACCAAACAAAAAAAAGTTCAATTTTCGTGTACAGCAGAAAGTTGTTAAACCATGTCGCTTACTATCACACAGAATGCTCTAGCACCGTGTGCATCATTTCCCGCAAAATATTTCCAGTTTTTTTTGTGCAAAACAGGGATATGCAAGCGTCCTGGTTTAAGAGTAATGTTTCCAGGGAAGTCACCGGGCATGGAGATACCCTAGTTCGCCTTTAATCCAGAGTCCGTACAATTTTCAATAAAAATAAATGCTTCCAAAAATGTATACTTCTTCTCTTCCAAATATTTTTAATAAAACATAAATACATTAAAATGTATTTTTGTTGTATTAAAAATCTACGACGACTACCTTACAATTTTTTGTATTATATATGATTGAATACATTTGAATAAGGACTGCTATCATAATTTTGCGTATGTTAAATATATTTTGTCGTTACATTGCTAGTCAAGTTGTCGTGAAACTTTAATATACAAACCTTTCTAAACTAACTCAATAATTTCTCAATTCGCTTCTCTGTAGTGTTACAGTGAGTTTTACTATAATTTCTAATCTCACAGTATCGGATGACATTAACGCTATCTGATTACCCCTCCATGCGTTTTTACAAGATTTATCCGCTTGCAATTTGTCAGCGGATCGCGGAGAAAGCCGGCGAAATTATAACACCGAAGCGTCTTCATGCGCATTACGCGCGAAAGCATTTCGCTCTTCCATATGACTAAGCATTCTTTCAACTTTTTCCACACACAACACGACCATAGACAACGTAAATTATGCCGCTGTCATCGGTTTCCCGCGCATGGAACAAACGGTTAGCGCGTGTATTAAAAAAACAACAACAACAAAACGCCGTAGAGTTCTTTGTAAAGGAAATAAACTGACGAGATAAGCAATTGGTGGGCTTGATGGAATCGCTTGGATTTGCGCTAGAGATGCCGCGAATATTTGGCTACTATTCGGTATTCGGCCTATACGGCCACTTTTTTAATATTCGGCATTAGGCCGAATAGCATACAGTATTCGGCCGAATACCGAATACCAAATTATGGTAAAAAAAACAAATATATGTATACATTATTCAAAAAGATTTATCGAGAAGAGAGAGTTAGATGAAAAACAAAACCTAATTTAGTACTTCTATCAAAGGAAAATTATGATGAATGAAAAAAGGTTTTTTAGCGTTTGTTGATAGCAAACGATGGCGCTTTTCTTCATAAATAATACCGGCTTCCGTAAATAGCCTCTCACTTTAAACACCAGGAGATGGTAGATAGATCTCTAGCAAATCTTATCAGGTTTGGATACATTTTTCCGTTTGCTGACCACCACTTGTATGGGTCTGCCGTACGATTTAGGAAAAAGTTTTTAAATAAACATCGATCTCCTTTGCCACAGAATTTTTCTTTATGTTCTCTACGCACGTGCCGCACTGAGACAAGTCATAACCTGTCGAATATTTGGCTACCGAATATTCGGCGCTTCGGCCAAGTGCATAGCTGAATATTCGGTATTCGGTATTAGGCTAAATCACTATTCGTGGCATCTCTAATTTGAAGATCGCAAAATAACCAAAAAACCGTTCAAAACGTAAGTAAGCCCATGATTGTTCATGAGCAGTTCCGTACTCCAACTCGCATTTGGCTGACTTTTGGGTGGCTGTGCCCACAACCTATTTTGAGGGCTGGATCCGCGCCTGGTACCTAAAAGATAGCAGATTATAGATAATGAAGGCTTATTAAGTTGACGAAGGAAATATAACATTACATAATCTATTATATACAGTTGGCATTTCGATCGTTGTTTGTTATAGTATACCTACTTTTATCGGTGGCGGTACTACCATACAAGCCCAAAAGCCCGGCTTGCCCTACTGAAGAGTAAAATTTATAAATTTTAATTAGCACATAATTACCGCAACGCTCAAATATGTTGTATGGTAGTACCGCCACTGACTGTTATAGATCTCGCATGAATATGTTATGTTACATTATGGAACAGTTTTTTATTTATATTCTGTAGATCACGCGTTATTTTCCGCCAATTGTTTTTCGTAATGGCCGAGTTGCTTAAATACCCGTTATGGGTTTAACATTATAACATTATATTTGATTATTCATGATTTTATTATTCGTTAACAGAACTCAAAGCGATCGTTGTGCCGATGAAATATTGTCTCCATAAGCAGGCGTCTAACAGTCGTAAGTGTTTACGCATTGGGTGTTTAAAACGACACCAGTTCGCTAATAGATGGCGTGATACCAAATATGCTAACCTACTCCCTTCTATTATTTACCTAGTTGGCCAATCAAAGCATACGTTTAGTTTATACTTACAAGGAGAGGGCCAAACGTTCCTTACGCCGATTTCTTTGAAAGTCAGGTCCATCGGGAGTACAATTTGTGCAAGCAGTAAATTGCAACTCGACTGAGCGAGGGGGGGGGGGTTAAACGAGTTGCCGGTGGCGAAGTGAGTAACGGCTCTGACTCGTAACCGCATAGTAAGTGGATCGAATTCACTAGATTTTTTTAAAGAATATCATAATAATATAATTATTGCTTGATTATGATACACATAATCCAGCATTAATTATTAGTTTTATGAGGAATATAGCGTAAAATAAGGTGCACTTCTTCAGCGACGTAGGTACAGGACAAGACCTATGAATTTGTGTCTTTGGATTATCTCACGCTGTTACTTGGACGATGCTCTAGCGTCGTTAAAGAGTTTTCGATGCTTGAGTATGATACAAATTATTCACAAAAAATACCAGCAAAACAAAGCAACTCGTTACAAATGAACTGATATACATATAGGCGACATTTCTATCTTTTAACCACGTTTTTTTCGACGTTTGAGGGTTGCAATTTTATGCATGTACAAATTGTAATCGCAATAGACCTCTACATTACACTGGGTTTAAAAAAAACGGCATCCAGAACGTTTGGTCCTCTCCTTATTAGATTAAGTTAACTGTTTTATCCTATTAGGTAAAGTTGGGACAAAGAAGAGAGTGAAAAGGAGTCCCGTCATCGGTGAGTATCATAATAAAATCTATTTATTTGTAATTTACTAATTATATAATATCTATTTCTGCCACTGCCTCCGTGGACTAGTGGTATAGGCCCGCGCTTTACAAAACGGAGGTCGTGGGTTCGAATCCCGCGGAGGACAA
>DWHO01004321.1:0-11178 GCA_018247575.1 Eurytides lysithous rurik
CACTATAATATATCCCGCGCAGTTAGCTGATCTCTTGTAGATCGGCTGCCGTGGCCGGAATCGGTCGGGAGGACATTTTTATTTATATAGATAATTAACACCCAGACACAGAACAAATACATATACTCTTCGCACAAATATTTTGTCCTGGATGGAAATCAAACCCACGACCTTTTGGTTTTGCAGTCAGGCGCACTAACCACGACACGAACGGGCCAGTCACCATATATGTGTCACTATGTATTTTGCTGAGACTCAAATATAAACCACTAAGTCTGAACAACAAATCCACTGCCTGTCACTACCTACCTTTACTAAGTCTGCGAGTTGGTTACAGGTTAACAAAGGCATGCCGTCGGACGATTTACCGCGCTTGGCTTGCATCTCCGGGAGAACAGAGTCCGCGGTGGCCCGTGTCCTAGACGATCTAGAGTCGAGGACCGTCGACGTTGAATTCATCCGCCTATTGCACGCTGTACATAATGAAGACATCGGTGGACATGTGGTTCGTGGTTATACGCTCCTAGGTGAGAATCTGAATGAACAACAGCTTCCCTAACAGACGTCCAAGCCTAGGAAGTCTATTATGTATTACCTCTGTATTCATTCAAGTAATCATAGCACGCGGAACAGTTTTATGCTTAACGAAACGCGATAAGCGATGCAACATCACAAAGATAGCACATAACTTCACAATTTTATATTATTAAAAACTTTTCTAGAACTATCCAACTTACATAATAAAATATATTTCACCGGCCCAACGGTTCAGCTAATACTTCACTCTGTTCAAACATTAATAAAAATAATTAATCTAATTCAATAGCAACACTAATGATATTTATATCAGATAGATCAAGAACTTCAAGATGGTGCTATAAACTAATGAAACTTTCAGGTTCGACACCCACGAAGAGTGTGAGATTGGCCCGTGACATCCAATACTTCTCGGGCGTCCGCCGTCCGGTATGGTTCGTGTATTCGGGAATGGGCTCGCAGTGGGCCGGCATGGCAACCCAACTCATGAGGATACCGGTCTTCGCCGCCGCCATAGAGAGGTAAATGCCCCACTTCAATCATTTTTTTTTATGGTTTTGGCTGACAAACGAGCAATTGGCAACATTTGCAGCATTACAGAACTAGCAAATGCTGAATTTCAATCGTTTGCAGTACAAAGATACCGCAACGCTGTACTGTTACCCTCATCTATTCACCTGTTATTTGAAAAATTGTTTCAGGTGTCACAAAGCTTTGGAGCCAAAAGGCATCAATCTAACTAAGGTCATCACGGACCCCGATCCCAAGATTTACGAGAATATCTTGAACTCCTTTATCGGCATCGCTGCGGTACAAATAGGCCTTACGGATGTATTGAGTGCTATTGGAATTAAACCTGACCACATTATAGGTAATTGTAGAAAAACATCTGAATGTTCATTGTGCGTTTCTATGAGTTAATATTTTCATTTAAAGTATATAGAATCCTTCTGCTGAGTCAATATGGCGCAGTAAGACACTTTGCTAATTGTTAGACCGTCTAGAAGCATTAAGGAAATAACGTTGTTGAACAATTTGAACGGCAAGGTCTCTACAATATTTACTAGGCATACAATTATACCATCTCGTATCTATAGGTCGTATAACCAAGTCGAGATTTGAACAGTTTACTTACTTCTAAAACACGCAAAATGCACAAAAAAAACGAAATACACAACGAATGGATCGAGCATGCAATTAATTTACTAATAAAACTCTGAAACTTTAGTATTGGTTCAAACGTAATACCGATGTGTTCTTTAAGGGCTCTATGATACTCCGTTGTTAAAAAGCAGCCAAATATTTCTCTTTAATAACAACGAAATATAAACGTTTATTGGCAACCATAGTCGCATCTTCTATAGAAACTTAAATATCCTATGAACAGTGGCGGTACTACCATACAATCATATTTCCTGAATAATTTACTGTTTAATTTTGAGCATTGCGGGAATTATGTCCCAATTAAGGTTTATAAATTTAGTAGGGCAAGTCGGGCTTTTGGGCTTGTATGGCAGTACCGCCACTGCCTATGAATGAAATAAGATATGGGGTACTGATGGTGAACACACACAGGACACAGTGTCGGGGAGTTGGGCTGCGCGTACGCGGACGGCTGCTTCACTGCCGAGGAGATGATCCTGTCAGCTTACAGCCGTGGCCTGGCATCAATTGAGACCCCCTTCATCAAGGGCTCAATGGCAGCAGTCGGATTGGGCTACAATCAGGTACACTAGTTTCACAACTGTCCTCTCCTCCCTTCCTCTACCCCCTTAACGGTTGGCAAAGCATTTGCAAGTTCTTTAAGCGTCCATGGGCGGCGGTGATCACTTACCATCGGGTGAGGCGCTTCCTCGTTTATCTATATATACAAAAAAAAAAATTATATAGATAAAAAAATTCGGGCGCCTTATACGAACGCTTGCCCACAAAAGTGCAGTGCTAGGTAATTTTCATTAATTTGTACCTATAAATATAAAAATATAGATTTTTGCTACCATAAGCCATATATATTTAAGACATCATCGTATAAAGTTTTATATTTTGGCGACAGTCTTAGTAACGTCCTATTCAATGAAAGTGTTCACTCAAATTTTTATTTTATTATGTCTTGTTAAATATATTCTAAAACAATAACATGGATTTGTATTCATGACAGCCAAATATGTCAGCTGATGTCTATTGATTAATGTTTAGTGAATTCAAATTTAATTTTAAAATAAATTATCTTGAAAGAGATCTTCGAAAACATGGTATTAAAAATTTGACCAGATTTCCAACAGTCGTAAAATCGCTCTTTCAGGCAGCAGATGAAAGCAGTTCCGTAAAAGTTGGTTTTAAAGCTCCACAAACTTTTGACTATTAAAAAGTTTTGACATTTCAAGTAGGTATTAACATTTAGGAAGCTTTATTAATTGTAGTCATATATTTTTCCATCACTATATTAGATAAAGACGATGTGCCTGCCCGAGATAGAGGTTGCTTGCCATAACGGTCCTGACTCAAGCACCATCTCAGGACCGGCTGACATCATGAAAGATTTCGTCGCCAAGTTGACAAACAAAGGAATATTCGCTAAAGAAGTGCCCTGCTCTAACATCGCTTATCACTCGAGATATATCACTGAAGCAGGTAAGAAAATATGTTCATTGCATTTTAAGTCAACTTACAATGATTTCGATATTGTCTGTCTTTTGCATGTTATTTGTTAAATAATGATTTACCCTATTTTATTAGTGTGTGACTAGCGTAAGGCAAAGTCAAAGAATTGTAACTTTTTATCTGTCGCTATGTTATTACGAACAACCACTTGCCATCAATCTATCGACTTGACTGTATCATTAACAAGTTTTGCTAAAAAATATATTACACTCTATATTTTCTGTAAAGAGAAAAAAAAATTGAAAATCTATTACTTTGCTGATATTCTCTTTTTCATTAGGTCCCAAGCTACTGAAATATTTGAGAGAAGTCATCACCGACCCGAAGCCCCGTTCAGAACGTTGGGTGTCAACGTCAGTACCTCAAGCAAAGACCAAGGAAAGCAGTGCTCGACTATCATCAGCCGAATACCACACCAACAATCTACTAGTAAGCGTTTTAAATAATTAAAGTTACTTAACTGACCAATGAAGTCATGGTCGATGATATAACTAACACAAATCTAAAATATTCATCAGATAACTGCCGCTAATTTTGTTTTTTTCTTTTTTTACAAAACGTTTAAACCGCAAAAACTTTGTTACTATTCGTATATCTTTCCATGTTTCTTTATCATCCATGTAACTGCATCTGTGCTCCAAGTTTCCTTAAAGCGAATTCAAAGCAAATTAAATGTAATTCAATTAAACCCTTCTAGAGTCCTGTGCTCTTCGAAGAAACATCGCGTCTCATCCACCCCAACGCCATTACCATAGAGATCGCCCCTCATGGGCTGCTCCAGGCTATCCTTCGTCGTTCTCTTAAGAAGGACGTCACCAACATCGCACTCACCCAGAAGAAACACGAGGACAATGTGCAAGTCCTCTTCAACGCTCTAGGACAGTAAGTAACAGAGTTCTTTAGTTTTTTTGTCGGGTGACCTTCAAGTCGTAGGACACTCACAGTGTCCGCCTGGGGTGTTTGCAGTAAACAAGTGTTCATTTAAAAAAAAAAACACTGCCCCTATTGGAAGATAGAAATATCTTGTGTTATAAGGGCGATTTTACATACATAAACTTCACGTGGGCCAACTCCCAGATCCGAAACAGCTATTTGTAACAATTATTTGACCCGGGTGGAAATCGAAACCACAACCTTCGACGCCGAAGCCAATAGCTTAACATCTGCGCCAAATGGCCATCAAACATTACAGGTTATTCTATCAAAAAGTATTTTTTTACTAGTTTTTTTTTTTATCAACGGACAACTTGACACGTTTACATGTTTTTTTTTTAATTTATCTCAATCTGCTATAACATCTTTTTAGAATTTGTTTAATCTTTATCACTTGTTATAAATTTATACAACTTGGCAGTGCTGTTTTAATGTATACATGTAAATTAATTTGTTTTTCTTAGGCTGTACGAGTTCGGTCTCAACCCTCAGCTAGCGAATATCTACCCTCACGTTCCCTTCCCCGTATCTCAAGGGACTCCAATGTTTGCTCATCTGGTTGAATGGGAGCACAGCGAAGACTGGTGAGTGTTATTTATTATTTAGTTACAACACAAGTGCTCCATCCAATACACAATTCGTTTCACAAACCTAGAAGATAATCTTCAGAATATGTACAAATCCTTGAATCATGTCATATAAAACTTCAGTATTTATGGTGTAATGTAACAATCCCATGAGACTTCCCATGATATTAATTATAAAACCCATGGACCAAAATGTTACTAAAAAAAGTTACTATCAATAATTAGTTTTGTATGGGAAGTAAAATGCCATTTGGACACGATTAAATAAAACAAATGAATGACAACACGCTACAGAAATCATTACACGATTAAATATTTTTCTGCGATCGTAGGTATGTGACATCATACAAAGCTCAAGAGAAAATGAAATCTGGCGAGAGAACTGTCAGAATGGCGATCGTCGATGAAGACAGTGAATATATGGCTGGCCACGTCGTTGATGGTAAATTAGACTTATTATCATTTCATACTATAAAATATGAATTGACATTCGATGTTTAACTCGTTTTTTACTGTTTACTATACTGTTGAAAATTGGATATAGTTTACAAACAAATTGGATATATTTTAAAACTAATAAATGTTTATTCGTTATTAAGTTAATACAACCAAAGAGCCAAATATGACAATTGACTCACATCGTTTCTTCCCTCGTCACAAGTGTTTTACCTTTGCACGCGATAAATGCGGAAAACAATTAAACTTGTCGATTAAGACACTTGTTTTTAAGATATCTAAAACACGACGCCGACTTTTCAATTTAGACCTCCTATATTTTACTTGAATACAGGTTAAAGCCAATTAATGTTTCAGGGCGTAATTTATATCCTGCCACCGGATACCTTGTCCTTGTTTGGGAAACACTGGGCATGATGATGGGTGAGCTGTACACGGAAGTTTCAGTGGTGTTCGAAAATGTCCGCTTCCAAAGAGCTACAAACATACCCAAAGAGGGCAACTTGGAATTTATAATCATGATCCAGAAGGGAAGCGGTAACTTCGAGGTGAGAGAGCGCTATTTTATTAGCTTAAATAAAAATCAGCAAAGCAAGAGCTTCTTGTATCAAATGAGATACAGATAGAGATTACGCTGCTTAGCAGGCATGTTCTGTATAGAAGGAGTAACACTAACCGTACCAAACGTTACGCCACACGATCCCAGTCCATATTGCTAGACTTTACAAATGTTAGAATTTCTCTCTGCTACTTTCATTTCTTATATACACAAATTTCACATCAGTTATACCTCTGTCATCAAAATAATGAATGAATCTTTTGAAACTTTCATCGATACTGGCTGCGATTTCAATTCACGGAAGATTCAAGGAAGTTCAACTAACATAATTTCTAACCAAATGATCTCATGATTGACCTTGATTTTTCGAAGCTATCTACAATGTAACAAACGTTACATTGTAGATAGCTTCGAAAAATGATGAATTTATGGCAACTTATTTCTCCCGTTTGCCATGTTCCCTTAAATTGTGAAATCATTTATTTGAATCGTTTTTTTTATTGAATTATCTTGTTAAAAGTTACACAACTATTTCGGAAAATTTAATTCTGCAAGAGGTTGCAATAAAATCTTATTTCAATTACAGATAGTCGAGAGTGGAGCGTCGATTGTAACAGGTCGAATTTACGCGAAGAAGAATGTTGGCAAAGAGTACCGCATGCTCCAAGCATTGCCCGAAGGTAGTGGGCCAAATGTCAAACATTTGCTGACCAAAGATTTCTACAAAGAGTTGCGTCTTAGAGGATACCAGTACAGGTATGTCACTGCATCTAAAATGTTAAACATACACCCTTATTAGATTTATTAATACGAAATATTTTAAATTTTTCGTCTACTTTTCATTTGAGATCTAATGAAACAACAGGTATGCTATGTATAATTTATCACATAATTTCCATTTTTATCTAAATTAAAACTACATTAAAAAATAGTGTCTTGAAAAGATTACCATTTTTAATCTCAGTAAAATTCCACCATGTTTTTTTCAAGACCGTTTATGACAGATTAATCGTTTCTGCAAAATGCAAGAAACTCAGACATTTTTACAGCAAAATTAAATCGAGTTTAAATCAAGTTAAAATTTAGGGGCCTACTGGTAAACGACATTTCAAGCACAACAAACACAGTATCGCTGAGTGTTTGGAACCTACTGCGCAAATTCCCCAGCTCTGCTAGTATTTATCACTTAGACTTTTATTATTTATTATCTTTGTATCTAAGCTATAGGCGGATATAACAAAATCATCTCAAGACATAATTATTATTTTGTAAACATTGTTTTTTTTATTGTGGTGCAAAAATCAATGTTTTGCAATGTGGTACTTTCTGAAACGGCATCACAAATCGATCCTATCACACAAATTTACTACAAGTTGATGAATAAAACTGATCATATTCTAAGTTTTACACCATTAAATGTAATGTGTGTAAACGATGAAATTTCATCCGCAGCGGACTTTTCCGTGGCGTCATTGGATGCAATGTGGAAGGTACCCGTGGCCGCCTTGCATGGGTCAACAACTGGGTGACCTTCATGGACTGCATGCTGCAACTCAAGATCATTGGCCAGGACACTCGTGGGCTCTTCGTCCCGACCAGGATCGAGAAACTCTGCATTGACGCCAACATGCACTATAACGCAATTTCAAAGATGAACCCAGACTCCACTAGACAATCATTCGAAATTCGTGTGTATCCGGACGTGGACGTTATAAGGTATATAATAAAATATGAGTTAGACGTTGTCTTTACTCTTTCTTATACATAAGTTAACTTTTATTTTATTCGCAGAGCTGGAGGGGTCGAAATTCGTGGTCTTCATGCAACACCTATTTCCAAGAAGATCCCCTTAGGTATTCCAGTCCTGGAAAAAAATGTATTTGTACCTAATTTCAGCAAGAGCACAATGAAAGTGAGTTTTATTTACTTTAATCTACTTTAAAATTATCTGTAATTAACGTAACTGTATCCAAAAAATTAAATAATATATTTTTGTACATAGATAGAAGATGTACTCCGAGCTAATATTCAGCTGATCTTAGAAAATATACAGACGTACAAAGTGAAGAGTATCGAAGTTGTAGATGAGGAATACAAAACTTGTGGTTTCGATCCCATCATGGAGACGGTTGCTGACGTCCTCGGAGATTTGCCCCTTGTGCAAGCTGAACTTCTAGTAATATCTGAGGAGCCCATCGAGATGCCACAGTACATCACTGTAGAGAACAAGAAGTTAACAGGCGAAAGTAACACTGTGATCTTCGTTGGAGCTAATCTATTGCAAAGACCCGAAGTATGCACTGATTACTTTCAAATAAAAATACAAGGATGTTAGTTTTGTAATTGAGTTTAGTAGTAATAACACAAATTATGTTTACAGATTCTACAGCAAGCCGTATCTACATTGAGAGACAAATGTTTCATCATAAGTCGCGAAAAAGTACGCCCCAATCCCAAAAACTACTCCGAGAAATATGATATCGTGACTATTCAGGACACCGGTTCTGAGCACATCGTCATGTTCAGAAAGAGGATTGGTGCTAAGCCCGCTAAGTTTATCAAAATTGTCACAGCAGATCAGACTTTCTCATGGATCGACAAAGTCAAGGAAGAACTTAAAGAAGGTCAAAAGGTCGTTCTGTACAGTGAGAATGAACTTATCAACGGTCTATTAGGTCTCGTCAATTGCCTCAGAAGAGAGCCTGGTGGTGAAATTGTACACGGACTTCTTATCTCCGATCCATCTGCACCGGCCTTTAATCCTGATCTTGAGTTTTATGAAGAACAGTTGGATAAGGATCTCGCGATTAACGTTTACCAAGATGTAAGTACTTCTCATTAATAACTTGTTGGCCTTATTGTCGCAATTAATAAGCTTCTGCGTTGCGGGCCGTGGGTTCGATTCTCACCCGAGATTACGACGGATTCGGGCGTTTATCCATCTTATATGGGACATTAGGCAGGGAAATAAAAATCTGCCTTCGATAAATCTAACTTTTTGTGTAACAGTAAGGCTACTCTATTTACTTGTTTACATTAGAATCGCTTAAACGGTTATAAAGTTTCGCTTTTTGATTATTAAAGATTTTCACTTTCCTTTAATTGGTCAAATTTTTCTTTTTAGGGCCAATGGGGAACATTCCGGCATTTACTACTAGGAGATCTTGAAGTGGTTCAAGCTAAACACGCCTTCGTCAACACAACCACAATTGGTGATCTGTCATCGCTTAGATGGATGGAAGGCCCTATTCGGGAAAACCAAGTTTTCAAGAATCCTGAGAAAATACTTATTCAAGTAAGCACATAAAAATATATTTTTAGATACATATATAGCTATTAAGTAATAACAATTGCTTATTTCGGACTATGGTCCAAAAATTTTAGTAAATGAAAAAGAAACTAATTTAGTACTATATAGTAACAGATTAAATGTCATTTTGATAAAGGTGTAAATAAAGGTGACTACTGTAACACGGTACAATAGCCTCTTATATTTAACGCCTAGAAACCCAAATTATCTAGTTTATCGAATACAACGAACCTATGTATATAAAACGGAGTTAATCATTAATGACATCTTTCAATTTTAAGGTATACTGCTCAGCTCTGAACTTCCGTGATGTGATGACAGCGACTGGCCGCGTAACGGTAGATGCTGTGGCAAGGGGTCGATTAGCTCAGGAATGTGTGCAAGGATTTGAGATTGTCGGCAGAACACCAAAGTAAGATTGCAATCACATGATTTTTTTTTTGTATTCTCTTAAGTTAAGCAAAATCGTCACCCAATTGACTTGTTAGAAAGAAATATAACTAACATATTCCTTTTCTTTTTATTTGAGCTTGCTGATAACCCTTCCCAGTTTAGAATATAAAATCTAAATTTGGATATATAGAAACACCCTTACACATAATTTGTGCCCAGAAAATTTGGATGATGTATATGTATAGCTATGGAAGTAGATGAAAGTGATCAGTCTTCAATTTTTTTTCGCGCGTTACAATATTATATCATTTCACTGATTTAAGAATAAAAAAAATGTTTCAGTGGATCCCGAGTTATGGCCATGGTACGCAATAGTGGTATGGCCAACGTGGTCGAGGGAGATAGAGCGCTCATGTGGAATATCCCTGATGAATGGACTTTCGAAGAAGCCGCCAGTGTGCCCGTGGCTTACGGAACAGTTTATTACGCAATGGTGTGTATATTGAGAATATATGTTTAAGTTAATGCTAAGAAGCAAGCAATTGTTTTAATTAAATAATTTCTATTTACTTCTTATATCAAATCTAACCGAGTTTGTTGAAGCAAAGTTGAACTGTACATACGTTAAATGATATTCAATGTAAAATCTTCGATCTTCTTCTAATCTTAAGATAACAATTCCAAAACATAATAGTAGCTTCTTAGGTAAGTCTTTTACTGTACAGGCTACACTACTCTGGAACTTCTTGCCTGAAGACATCCGTAGGGCTTCTGACAGGGCCTCGTTTAAGCGCTTCCTACGGGATTATTATTTAAGTTGATCTTGACAAAGTTGGATATCATTATCCGCATTAACAATTATTTATGAATATGTATATGTATTTATGTATGTGTATTTATTGTATTTTATTATATATTATATATTATTATATTCTCTTCTGTTTTATGTAATATATGTAAATGTATGTTTATGATACACCTATCATAATTTCTCACCACACTCCGGGTTGACTAGGAGAGAATGCCTACTGGCATTTAGTCCGCCCTATGTAATCCCTTAGTATAAGGTGTTTATAATAAAGTATAAATAAATAAAAAATTAAATAAATAATCCGACTGTAAGTGAAAGCATGTTATTTACCGCTTCTCATTACCCTACCATCGAGTCAAACGCACCTCCTTAAATATTCGCCCCTATCTAGAGTTTGTGCAGATTACAATCAGCTTTGTGCATCAGGTGTTGGCATAGACTTATTCCATGATACTTGTACAACCCTTAAAAGAAAACTGTCAACGTACCCAAACAATGTTGCAGTGTAAATTTTCTATGTTATAGTAAGATAATTAAGTTACGACGTCTCTTCTGTGTATAACTGTGATTGCCTGTAATTGGCACACATACCAATTGTCCTTTAACTACATACAAGTATGTATTGTGAAAATGTAGTGCTGTTGCCGTGTCTTATCAATAAATAAATAAAAAAGTTAACCCAAAAGTGCGGTCTCTCCGATTGCCTATTCGATTGTGAAAAAACTCGTGCTATGAGTTGGGAAACTGAAAAAGGTGCGCAATTGTTGAAGGTGGTAGAGCCACACAGCTGTTCCCGCTGCTGAATGGGCCGGCTCGAGCAGGGTAATTACCACGACCTCACAGAAAATCGGCGTAGTGGAAGTATTTTTGCTTCCATGTTTCGTCCGGTGAGTGAGGTAGCCGGTGGCCCACTCCCTCCCCTCCCCTTCCT
>DWHO01004322.1:0-11177 GCA_018247575.1 Eurytides lysithous rurik
TGAGGTCGTGGTACTAATCCGGTTCGAGCCGGCCCATTCAGCAGCGGGAACAGCTGCGTGGCTCTACCACCGTAAAAGTATATATATATACATACATAATATATATATATATATACCTCTTAGCCTAGGAGCACAAGAATTCGGATGGAAACATTTTTTAATTCGGCTAAGGATTGAAATCAATTTATCATTTATTTTGAAAAACGGGGTAACGAATATGGTGATCGGGGATCGTATTAAAATTTTTAAGCTTCAAGGGCTTGGTTCGGCTGTCATCCATGCGAATAATATATAACTTTTTAAATCTTAGACCTTTGATTTGAAAGTGACGATATGGCCTTCTTATTTAATATCTGTCGTGAAATTTAGACGCAAAGAAAATTTATATTTATTCGCAATATAAATACGTTAAAGCCTTTTTCATATCAAGAATGTCAATTAGCTACTCCTTTTTAGCATAGGTTTTGCTGTAAACATGTTAAATCTCTTTGTCTTCCGTTACTCTATAACTGTGATAAAACAATTTTAAGATTTTTATGCTTACATCCAATTAAAATTTATAAACATAGTGGAATAAAAGAACATACTTTAAATTGCTTTTATTTAATTTTTATTTATGTAAATTGTTATATTATTTTATTATACATTTTTATATAAAGTTTAATAAATAATAAAACTTATATTGAGTTTATAATAAAAACTGTTTTTGTGTAATGGTAATTATCAAAGTCGAATGGCAACATTACTATAAAAAGAAAAAAAAGCGATGTACAGCGGACGGACGTCGTTTCGACTTTTGTATTCCGTCATGCAATAATTTTTGTCATTTATGAATTCGTCGTTAAAAAAAGATTTTTCAATGTCGCCTACGTGAACGTTAGTTCGCTTATAGTCAAACATGAAGTGTTAGTATTTCATTTCACGTATTCATTTTATAGTTCTTGATAGGTCTGTGACAAGTACGGTAATGGTGGCCATGTCATGAAAATCCCCACAGCCATGGATGATAGCTCCGTGTCTCATCATAACGGAGGGCAAGTGGGATCTCAAATCGGAGTTAGTGTAAATAACAAACAAAATGAAGAATCTAGCCAAAGTGTCCAGTATTCAATACCAGGCATTTTGCATTTTATTCAACACGAATGGGCGAGATTCGAGCTCGAGAGATCACAATGGGAGGTGGACAGAGCCGAATTTGAGGTAATATTTTCCGTATTTGTATTGATTGCTGTTGATTGTTAAAATTTGCAACCTTTCATATTTACAACGATGCCATTTTCTTTCAATTCCGGTTGGTAATTTAATGAAAAATTACGGAGTTGTATATTGTTTTATTTTGCTGCAGTATATTGTTGTTATGTCCGTATAAGAACCAATTGATAAAAGAAAAGAGTGTATAATAAAAAGAATTCATTGTAATATTCAGTCTGTTTCTGTATTATAAAAAAAAAATGACTTATATTTTCTGTATATTGTATATATAGATAAATCTCATTTAATCAAAATTTTAATACCAGTCGAAATAGTATTTTACCAATATACTTTTTAAAGCTTTAAAAAGTATATTGGTAAAATATTTTTTTTATGATAAATATTTTATAACTTAAATGAACATTATTAATGCTTCTATAAAAAATTCCAAAACTGTTTTCTTATTTGTTACTGTTTCACAACTAAGTATTTTATATTTGTAACAAGTATACCTTCTTATTTTAAAAGTATTTACTTTTCTATTTACAACTAAATTAAACTACTTTAGCACCACAAATTTACTTGTAAATGAAGAGTTTAGATAAGTTTTGATTATCTACATGAATCAATTTCGACCCATAAATTTGTAAATAGAAAGGTTACAAATAAAATATATTTGAGATCAGTGTGATTTTACTCTTTTTTCTACAACTGTAAATTATCAACAATTTAATAACTATAAATGTGTAACTAATTATTCCTTAATAAATTAAAATTAATGTTCACATCTTCAACTTACAGTTTTGGTTAATGAATTAATTTAAAAAAATAGTAGCACTCATGTATAGCAAGAATGGTAAAATAAAGCTTTATTTAAAATGCAATATGTAAAGTAAATAAAAAGAACTTAGCAAATAAGTAAAGATGTTCAATCAAATCAAAAAATATATTGATCCTTTAATGGTCTAATTATTTTAGAACACCTTACTAGGTGAACCATTGGTCTTTTATAAATAGAACACATCACATGAATTTTTTTTCTGAATCATTATTAAATCATTAACCTTAAACTAACTATTCATTTTATAAAAATATTTCAGAAAAATGTTAATATGTTTTTGGCCTGGTCTAAATTTCTTAAAAGCTATATTAATTAAGTTGTTTATAGCAATACATTTTAAAATTTAAATAATGCATACATGAAAATATTATGAGATGAGCAAAAATTTGTTAATGTTGTCAAGGAATTGTTATTGTCATTAAACTCAATCTAAAATAGTTCTAATTTTAATATGTAAAAAAAAGGGTAATAAATGATGGGGAAATTTAAGATTTTTTGATAATTGCTAAACTTAGTTAATAAATGTCACTATCAATACCAATGTAAAATTAGTTAACAATTGAACTACAATTATGATACATAAGAAATATTACTTCCATTGAGTTATTTCTTACCACAAAACTATTAAAAGTAGTAGTATTTATTACAGCCTTAAAGTTAATTAGTGGGAATATTTCCAAATTATGTTGTTTTAGTTAAAGTTATAACTGAAGGTGTTTTATATTTCATTATTACTCATTGACTTATAGTTCATTTTTAATCTAGTTTATCTCACTCTACTATTAGCTTTGGAGGTTTTTATATATTTTTGTATTATATGAGTAATATGTACATGTATAATTAAAGTGATGCTATTTTTAACAATATCTTTTGTTGCAAAAGTAATGAAGAACATGAACAAAATGAAAATTGAATTAAATTAAAATAATTTAAACAAAGCAATTTGAAATTTGGAAAAAAATATTTGGCATTTACTTTGTAATAGTGTCATTATTTAAAAGCAAGATTGAAACCTTGCACATGTTGAAGTTAAAAGTTTGATATGCAATGTTAGTTGTTTCCCAGAGTGTGCTGGTTGAGAAGTAGACCATAAAAGCACTTATGTGCTTGTACTGAACAGATGACAATTTGAAGAAAAATAAGTTGGGGATTATGTAAATGATTGCTGCTTGTTATTAATATTTTTATAAGTTTTGAGATTTGACAACTTAGCATTGCAATAACACGATGTTCATCTGGACTATTGTGTTTTATTTAAGTCAATTGCATCTATTTATTTAGCAAATATTGTTGATTTCTGTTTAATATGTTACATAGTAGTATGATGGATATGTAAGTAATTTTTTGTCTCGAATATTATAAATAAATTGACAAGTGGTCAGTCTTAAGAATGCTTATTTTATTTTATATTAAAAAGTTTGAATGAATGAGACACATGCCATTATTCATTAAAATATGGGCAAATTTCATTTTCAAATACATTTTCTTTTCACTCAAATATGCAGAGACCGATCGTAAGGCGTATAAACGTGGGACTATATTGTGAAAATTAGATGGGGATAATATTGCCCGATTTTTTTGAATGATTGATTATGTTAAAGTGACATTCAAAGGCGTCTATTAACGCTTTTTTAGCTATTGACCTGTAGAAACGTTAACATTGTATTATATAAATTGATCGCGTGTTATTAGGCGCGGATCGCCTTCCTCCAAGGCGAGAGGAAGGGCCAGGAGAATCTTAAGAACGACCTCGTGAGGCGGATCAAAATGCTGGAGTATGCGCTGAAACAGGAGCGTGCTAAGTTCCACAAGCTCAAGTACGGTGTGGATCTGCAACAGGGCGACGTGCGTCCGCCGCCCGAGGAGCCGCCCGCGGAGCCCGAGCCCGCGGAAAAGGCCCAGTGGAAGCAGGGGCGTCAACTTATTAAGCAATATTTGCAGGTGAGCTTAACTGCTCTGATTTTTTTTTAATGGAAAGCATGCCAGCGAAATACAATAACGAACAGATGACAGATAAACAACGGTCTCGCCTGATTCGGTGATGTCAAGTAGGATTCATGTTTTTAGTCGTTAAGTTTTACGTAGTTTTAAAATAAGTGACTGTACAAGTGCAAGGCCTCTTCTGTACACGTACGTGAGGGCACAGACCGTAACCCGGTCCTCGATTGATTGGTGGATTAATGTTTTTAAAAGACTTCAAATAATGAGAAGGTTAGCAATTCGACTGTATTTTTTTATGTGTGTTATCTCATTACTTTTTACTGGGTGAACCGATTTGAATGATTCTTATTATATTTGAAAGCTGGTGCTTTTCTTGTGGTCCTAGTGATATAAATTTTGGTAGAGAGAGTAGTTTTTGAGTTTTCTTTAATAATGCGTATTTTTGTTGTTAACGGTATATCGCAAGGCTTCCTCAGAGGCTTAAGGTTTTCTCAGAAATTTTATTCTGATTGCACTTTAAAAAAAATGAAATTATTTTTCTTTTAATGTAAAGTCACGGGAGGTGCAAAACGAGATCTAATGTGGTTGCAACATTGCCATTTTAATATTTGCACACACCCTGGCGATAGAATAACAGATAATACAGAAGTGGATCCTTTTTTTTAAGGCGCACTCTGCAAAAGCATTCTGTGTTTTTTTTGTATAACGCAAGTTTCCTCACAAACAGAAAGAACCCTTTACCGTCGAGCACGTAGAAAATAGGCACCCGAATTTGTTATACGGTAACATATTCATTTCTGCTGGTACCTGGATTTGAACTCTGTCGTTTGAGAATATTGAATTAAAAGAGCAAGCCACTGAGCTACCACGGCTATTTGTTTAATAAGCTTAAAGATTACTTACTTATCCCGGTAATAGTTTGCCGTTCACATTACTTATTTTAATATAATTAGTTTAACTATAGAATTGATAGACTTTATTGTTTTTACCCATTTAAAAAAGGAGAAGGCTTTTCATTCGTTTCATTTTTTTGTTTGTTATTTGCACGATATTTCCGCCAATTGTTAGGGCTTGTTGTATTGCAGCCTTTTATCATTAATTTTCTATTAATATTACTTGTCATCGGTAAAGACGGCAAATGACCATGATGATACAACCCAGTGCGGCGTTAGTAAACACAAATTTATCAATTTTTGATTTATTTTATTGTTCATATATTTTTAATAATTAATTATTGTTATTGAGAATATATAGTTTTAAATCTATTATTCCTAATTTGTGAAAAGCTCTTAAAGGAGATGATGAAATTTAATTACATGCGCAACTTATACTTTAAAATAGATCTCGTCTAACTCTGAACTTAGTGTTCAAAGTTTGCTTATTATTTATTTATGATACGATTGTGTTATAATAGTCCCGTGTGGTGCCTTTTTAAACTTTGTTCTCTTTTAAATTAACAAAGTGTAATTTTAGCCAAGTCTTATCTACTAAAGTCCTTTATATTGTTTTAAAAATTCTTCCTACAATTAGTTTGGTAGACCTCTCGGCCTATGATATTATTAGAATTCATATAACATCCGAGCCTTCCATTTCGTGGTGTTTGGGTTTTTGTCAATTTTTAAAGTTATTTTGGGATTATTGCCTTTGTCACTCCTCACGCCACAGCTACGGAAAGGCCTTACCAGATTTCAGAGATCAATACCACTGCCTTAAATTTTACTTCAAAGCAGTAGCGAGCAATCATTACTATGTTCAAGTAATAAGCGTAATGTTTTTCGAGTTA
The DNA here is from genome assembly GCA_018247575.1 of Eurytides lysithous rurik. Taxonomy (NCBI): domain Eukaryota; kingdom Metazoa; phylum Arthropoda; class Insecta; order Lepidoptera; family Papilionidae; genus Eurytides; species Eurytides lysithous. The sequence goes on from DWHO01004322.1 coordinate 5,757, forward strand.
TTACTCTACAGAAATGGATTATTTTAAAACACTGAGTGGGTGGTGCTGTTATAGGCTTTATTGTGTATATCTATCTAGTCGGGGTCATAAGTTCTGTCACATAATCAGAACTTTTGAATTTTGAATGGAATGGAAATATTTATTGAATTCGAATCCTACGTGAAAATAAAAATGTGCACAATACCAAATTTTATTTATTTTTAAATGTGGAGTGGATTGTTAAAATTGCATCGGTGCGTGCGGTTACGCACCTTATTAGATTTTCAAACCAGTGAGGTCATTTTCCATCGTCATTAATAGTTTGGCTGGAAGTCTCATATTTGCGTATATTTTTGTGAGAAAGGCTTGAAAATGAATGCAGTTGTGTATCAATATACAGTTGTCACAAACATTGTGAAACATCTTTCTCGTAGCATGTTCAAACACAACAGACACTGGGCATTCCAGGATATACTGCGCCATCTTCATATGGCGAAAACTGACTGACGGTGCGTAAAATTAGCTCTTCTCCAGTCCGGACTTAAATCCATTGGATTATAAAATGTGGCAACACCCGGAGGAATAGGCCTGCTTAAAGGCTCATCCTGATTTAGAGTCACTCCAGGCATAATTGATCAAATCAGCCGTCCATATTGATATAAATCTTGTTCGTGCTGCTATTGACGACTAGGCGTAGAGATTGAAGGCTTGTATTTTAAATCGTGGGGTTTTATTTTTATGGATTAGGCGAGTACACAATGGGTAAGTTGCTAACCTGATGTTAAGTGATCACCGCTGCCTATGAATATTCGCTATATAAAAAGACTTGCAAGTGCGTTGCCGGCCTTTAAGGTGGGAATAGGTAGAGGGGGTGAGGGAGGGAGGACGGATACTTCACTTACCGGATGTAAGCACAAACACTTTTATTTTACGCCGATTTTCTTTTAGGTAGTGGTACTTATCTGGTTCGAGCCAGCTCATTCATACGCAGCGGGAGCTTTATTTTACCACCATTTTGAATTAGCTTAGTCAGCGTAAGAATCTGTGTTGTAGTAAGTTCTTATTGGTATATAAATGGTTACTGTAAAAACAAACGTTTCAATTATTTCCCAATAGACATGTGACAGAACTAATGCCCCGAACTAAGTGGGGTAATTTTTGATCGCCATCAGGTATCCGATGTTGGCGTTGCGTCCCTATTTTAGATAGCTAACAACTTTTTGCATTCTTTATATTAGTACGGGCAGGTTGTATCTACTGAGTAAATATTAGGGTCTCTGTAATGATTTTTAACAAGTTCCGTGGTATGTGTACCGTCGGCGGTTCACGTAAGACTTTATGCGCTGGAAACATATGTTTTATAACAAATGTATTTTTATAAAATAAGGCCCAAGTGTTACAAAATGCCCATAACTATTTTAAGGAAGAGTATCGCTTATGCATTGGTGATATAATGAAATATTGTGTGATATTATATAGATCTTTATTCAAAATATCATTTGGCCTGTAAGACAAGTCCGGCAAAATCGCTCGACACGGAACGTTACCACGAAAACATCTGAGGATCCACGTGTGTTGTGTTAAATAAATAAATCTCAAGGGACATCTCACACACGGCCGTCTGATCCCAAACTGGGCAGAACTATGGTAACCAGACGAGTAATATTCATACTTAAATATAGTAATATTCATATTTTAAATGCATACTTATTATATAGATAGTTAACATCTAGACAAAGAACAAATACTTCTGCGCCGCACAAATGTTTGTCCTGGGTGGGATCGAACCCACCTTCGGCTTTGCAGTACGGAGCATTAACTACAACACCAACTGGCCAGCCATATAAAGGTATTGAATTCCGTTTCACAGGAAATAGGATACACCGATACAATATTGGACGTGCGCTCCAATCGAGTCAGAACATTGCTCGGACTGAACAACGAAGAGCAAACGGAGGATCCGAACTATAGGAACTACGACAACAAATTCCGCGAGAGATGTGGCGACTCGCCGATAAACTCCCTGATCCGGAAATACGATTACGGTGAGTCATTTATGAGAAAACACTAATGAAGTCAATCGGACTCTAGGTATGGTCGCACAAAAAAAAAACATTCGACATGTGCTTGTTTGGAAACACGTCGAAATCTGTTTTCTGATAGTTGAAATACATGAAACATGTCTATGATATATATTTGTCATATAACGCGTGAAAGAATCCCTTTAATATACGGATTTTATCGCTTTTGGCTATTAGAGTTAATTCTTACAAAGTAGTCCGTAGTTTGTTTTTTTTTTGTTGGTCGACTTTTCATTTGACTTAGAAAATAGTAGCTTGAATGGCATTGTGTTTAACTCGGGTAATTTTATGGTTTCAGAAGAATCATTAATTTTAGCCAATATATTTTTTATTAAGTTTGCCCTAGGGCTTGTTTGTGGGGATACCCATTTCGTGGCGTTTGCATTTCTTCTTTCTGTAATTTTCTAAGATAAAAATCCTTTTTTACTCGCAGTCCCAAAAATTTTACTTATGCCAAAAAAATTCTCATTCATTGCGTCGTTGCTACGTAAAAAAATTAACTAATAAAAAACCTTTATATGTATAATATAAAAAATTAGACGATATTCGATCGATTTCGATTTTTTAAATAATCGATGTTTACATCAAAGTTTTGAGAACATCTACTATCTTTCAAACGGAATTGGTAAAATTGCGTCTGTCCATTACGAATGGTAATATTTTTCATTCGCAGGTGGTAAGGACGGAACGCAACGGAAGGGCGGAGTCTCGACCGGAGGCGGTTACAATGAGGAGGGTCTCTCGGTACAAGAGACCGCCGCGGTCTTCGCCAATTTCGAGTTCTTGGCCAACCAAGAGATGGACATGGATGAAATTGACGACCTCGATGCCAACAAACCGCACCACGCCGCCGGCAAGCAAGGTAACGCTCAGTTTTCCTCAAAACAATGATTATGTGTACGTGTTCTGTAACATCTAAATTGTACGAGCAAAACTTTGCCCTAGATTGGTCGCTGACACTGCAATGTTCCGAAAATATTAGTAAATATTTTTAATATATTATATACACTTCAATGTATTTATTAAACAAATAATATTATATTTTTTATAATCTAATTTAGATTATAAAGATTTGCTCATAAAATACTCACAGATTTCAATCGATAAAAGTTTACGTGGAGGCGTTTTTGTACAATTAGTGTGCGGTCCAATCGATTTGTCCGATTGCCGTTTATTTCGAAGTCGATTTTAGTCTATGATTATTACATTAATATTGCACACCCGACGAGTTGAGAAAAGAAATGTGTTTGTTGTTTATTAATTTTTTTATTTATGTGTTTGGGGGCGAATATTCCTTGTTCCTAGCTATTCACGGGATCAGCGTAAGAATAATATTTCTATACTATGCTATAAATAGAGGCACATGGTATTATTTAGTTATCATTGAGCACAATGTCCACCGAGTGTACGTTATTTACGAATGTTGGATTGTTTTTGTCATATCGTCAGTTATTTACAAAATAACTATTATATTTATTGTACAAAAAAGAAATGTCTGAACCGGCCAGCTTAGAATGCATCTTATCCTTGTGAAGTGAACAAAATAATATCATTATTTCGTTTACATTTTCATTAATATGCAAAGGGAACATTTCGATTTTTCATTACGTATTTTTGTCGTCACCATACATAAGCTTTTGTGGTTTTGCAAACGGCACATGAAATATTAATCTAAATGATGCTTCTATTGTATTCGGAAAACATTACTTGTCTATGAGTACTCCGTTTTGTCTCGTTTTTAAATTTGAACGTACGATATAAAAGTAGGTTTAGAAGAAAGTAAATAAAATTACAATGAGTCCTTTTTTATTATTAGCACTATCTTATTATAAATCAATAATTTTCTGTCACTGGTTTCATGTCAGGAGATTGGTAGAGAGGAAACCGGAAGAAACTCAGTTGAATATTTTTGTTGCTTGTGTCATTTTTATAGCTTATAATTTTGTTTTATATTTGCAAAATTTCTTTTTTTGTTGAATCGTTTCACACAATCGTTTTTCGAACCAATAATATTACATTTTCACTTTACTGCGTGATCTATTCGTGTAAAGCGTATATTGTCCCTTTCGCTTGTATTAAAATACGTTAAAAATATCTACAACATGCAAAAACAAATTATAGTTGGAGATTCAAAATGGTATCAAATAATAAAAGGTGTATTTGAAAATGGCCGATTCAGTTTGCAATGTTGAATGTAATTGTAGTTCGTTTTTATGAAACAGGCAAAGCGCTGATAGTCGTATATCGCGCGTTACCGGTCGAGGACAACGTTCATTGCGCTTACACGAAAAGGGGGGAATCAATTTGGTGTCTGTCCGAGCCGAATGCATTAGCATACGATTTCCTATGATAATCGCGACGCTTTCGTCCATCCTCGGTCTGTTCTAGGCTGGCCTAAAACGGCGCTCGGTGGACGCTGCAATGCGGCGATCCTATCGTTGCTTGCCTCCTCTTTGTTTTTTTTCCCTTTCTTTCGTCCCACCTTTTTCGTTTGTTTTTTTTTTCTTTTTTCTTCCTTTGTCTCGTTTCAAATTTCGAAGGCGGGTTGCGAGTTTCGCGCTTCCGCGTTTGTGGATTTAATTTCTATTTCTTATGTATATGTTTTGTTATCATCCCTTTTTTTTCTGCCGGTCTCCCTCGTCCCTATTCTGAAACGTGTTTTCGATTCGACGCTTCCGGGATAACGTTGCTTGGGTGACGGGTGTGTGATGTTTGTCCGGTTATTAACGATGACGCTTTTGATCCTCGTAACAAGGCGAGGAGGTAGACCACGAAGCCGAGGAGGTTTTAAACGAGCTCCACTTGCTGACAGAGAGCGAGGCCGACGGTGGCGGGCAAGGGGACGACTATCCAGTCGGTGAGTTGCTTCATTGGTTTTTTTTAGGAGGTAGGGAGAGAAGACGAGTTAGTTGTGTACTATGCGGTAACGATATATATTTACTTAAATAAATATAACCGATAATTTAACGTAAATTTTTTTTCAACAAAAATTATGGCACTGTATTTAGTACTTTACGTACGTGGTACCAGTGCACTGGCAATTCTACCGCCGAGAAGTAATGTGTAAAACCACTGTTCAAGTTTGAAGGCAATGTTGATTCCGTAATTCTCGGCGACGAGAACAGCGCAGCGAAGCGCAGAGCAAGATCTATGTGGCACTGTTATGGGCAGGCCACTCGCTCACCATTAAAATCGGGACTAGCTAGATAACTACAAAAAACTTGAACTGAAGAAACTAAATATGACGAAAACGAACTTTTGGCTGCCAATAGAATCGGTCGAAGTGTTCCAGTCACAACTTTGTAATACCGTCGTCGTCCAAACAAAATCTGCCATGTACAGTATTTGTAGACATTTTGAC
>DWHO01004323.1:0-11174 GCA_018247575.1 Eurytides lysithous rurik
GTATAAGGGCGCTTTACAAACATACAGATCTAAAATAATTATACAAATATTTGCTCCAGGTGAGAAGCGAACTCACGACTTGCGACGCCGAAGCCAACAGCTTAGTAACTGCGGCAAACAGGTCATTGTCTGTAAAAAAAGTCCTAACGTTTTCTCTCGAACCTATATTTTTGTTCACGCGACAATCATGTTTTAAATATATGATATGATATTAATAATTGAATAAACTACATAAAAAGGTCAACAACAAAGACGGACTCGTGTTTTCAATACTACAAAAATAGCATTACAGGTATTTAAATATCAAGTCTTATGAATTTCGTGTATTCGTTGTTACACAATAGGCGTATTATTTTCACCTTAAAAATCGTTTAACAAAGACGCGGCATTCATAGGGGTTCAAATGTATAAGAAAAATGTAAGATAATGAACGGTATAAGACAAAGTACAGACACTAGAATTCAAGGTCAGACGTCTGAGTAAAGAAAGAATACTTAAAAGAAAGAAAAAACACTATAGCATGTTTGATATAATTCCATGGGAATTATACAAGTACATAATGGAGAAGGCATCTTTATTATTACTGTATGATAACCGTGAGATCTAGTTTCCTAGGTAGGTATAATTTTTAACCCGATCAATGGACGGACTTTCTTTAATAATGTTAATAAATTGCACTTTTTACTTCCTATATTAAGATTTAAATTAAAATTTTATTAAATTCAATCTGTTTAGATCGATTATTTTTAAACAGTGATGTTACCTACTTTTATTCATAAGAACCGTTTAATATATTATGCGGATCTTTTACAAATTCGTTTCTCATTAAAATCTGAACCAAGTTATATATAAAAACTTTGAAAAGTTAAGTTGTTTTCTAATTAAGGGCCCTGCATCCAATTGGGACCGTGGCTTTCTTATGCCTCCGGCTATTGCGTTTTAGCCGCATTTAATCTCGTAATTAGACTTAATGTAGGTGACCCTTTAAAAAGCTCCCTTTTAACTATCTTTACTAGAAATGTAATTTTTGCCATGTGTAGAAGAGAACGAGGTTGTGAATGATAAACGGTCATTTCATAACAACTTTTTAACTACCGTTTATCATTCACATACTTACAAGCTACATTGTCGTACTTGTCCCCTTTTTCTGTTAACAAAGACAGAAACGAATGTTATTGATAATTATTTTGCTTAACACATATTACTAAACTCAAAATAAATTCACAAAACATTCGAAATTCGAGTTCAACAAATATTTTTTGACCAACATTCAAAATCCAAATGTTTCTATTATGTGAGAGAACTTACCACCCGACTAGATACGAGTATGTAAAGTTGGAGCAGGCAGTAGTAACAAATTGCAACCTTTAAAACTATGACATTGTATTGATAGTGAATACTTAATTAATTGGATTTTTTTTGTGGTCAAATTATGTGTCTTTTAAAAAATGTAAAAGTAAAAAGGGTACTTTTTATAACATGACATTAATTTATTTTCCTACTCTGTGTTGAATGTAAATAGCAACAACTCCTCGCTCTATTTCACGCCGTGGGAGGCCTTATTAAACACATGCAGAAGTGTGTAACTAAGGTCATGACATTGTAAGACAACACGATTACGTTTGCATTACAAACGACCTAGCTTATCATTCGAAGCAAGTAATAAACAAGTAAGTTCTTATTTTGATAACAGAGTAATTATTAACGCCGGACCTACCTCGTCACGTGAATGGTAAAGTATTAACTGAGCAAGAACACTAGAAGACATGAGACATACTTTCTATGATTAGCTTACAAAATATTGGTGTTTTTTTACGTAGCTACGAGATGCCATTAGACAAATTGTTAGACACAGAGGTGTAGGGTCACCTCATCATCTATTGTATAATTGGATCGTACTTACAAAATAAAATGTATTTGTTTATATTCATTTAATTTATTTAGGCTCTACTGTGTTTAAAATTTAATTTGAATTGCCAAAATGTTCAGTGGCAACTTGATTGATTATTGTCATTTTTTAAATCGTATTTTACCAATTAGTATTATGCTTAATATAAACTGATTGTGCCTAAATAAATAAATAAAATAAAATAATATTCTGACCTTGCTGCAAACATTGGTAGTCCCAACTACATTCACTGTACATTATTGAAATAACACAGCCATTTTACAAGGTTTTTAATCTATAAGAATTTATCTTGTACCGCGTACATTCAAATCGATATCATCAGTGTGTAATATAAAAAGCAAAACGACAATTAGTCACATTCTCTGTGCGAGAGCATTGTTCATGGATGTACAGTTAGCGGCGTGGAATGCGTCGCGTGCTCCGTTGACATTAAGATGGTGCGGTGGAACTAACGGTGTTAAAATTGGAGGCAAACATTATAACGCTGGTCCCGATTGTACTCGAGACGTTGTTAGTAATGTGTTTAACCGTAACGTATGTTTTAGAGTATTTCCTAGTGATTAATTTTCGCTTGCAGTTCGTTTAAGCACAGAAAAAAAAGCGATTCGATGTCGATTTCTTCTACGATATCAAGAGTAGTTGTTGGCTTTGGCTGGTTCACATAAATTTTGTTTTGTCGGTTAAGTTTCAGACTCAGAAGACCCGATTTTTTTATTATATTACAAGTACACCGGTACTCTACGGTGCTATGGTCCAGATGTAACTGTCTATTCAAGTCAGTAGAATTTGTTGAATGGCGAAGGGAGTACTACTAAGGCTTTTGAAGTAATGAAGTCTGAGCTTTTTACATAATTAAAAATTCATATATTTCCGCTGCTGATTGGCCCGCGCGAATTGGATACGACTTCAGAAACAGAATATCGGCGTAAAGTGCGGGTTGTTTTGCTTCCGCGTTTCGTTCGGTGAGTAAGGTGCCTGTTGGCCCAGCCCCCACCCTTTCTGCTTCCTCTCTCCTCCTTCCTACCTTTTTCATCCCCGCTCCCTCTGAAAGGCTGGCAACGCATTTTAGAATTCTGTAATGCTGCAAATGTCCATGGGCGGCAGTGATTACAAACCATCAGGTGACCTGCTTGCTCCTTTGTCTTTGTTAGCCTAATCCATAAAAAATAGTTCGCATTGCAATACCATCAAAGATAGGCTTCCTTCCCTGTGCTCGTCACTCCAAGATTATATCTTTATACTCAGTAAATATGTTAGTAACATTACCCTTCATTCCAGAATTCAATATTGATAACATATTACTGCTTGTTGGTAATCCAACTGGCAATGCAGTGTTCACCCCAGGCGGACTCTGCGAACATTTTCTGCAAAGTAAAGCTGAAGCTTTACTGCAAAGTGTCTTACTACTTAGACAAAAAATAATTCACCAGTAGAGGACGATTAACCATTTAACTAAAAACTTAACCCGCCTTTAAGCCCCTTTTAACGTTATAGATTTTTATTAAGCTTTATAGCCCTCGCAAGAACTTAAAAAGCAAGAATCGACTTAAAAAACTCCTAAACTGGCATTTGGGAGACTTCGTATATTTTTGATGAGCTTTTTTTCTTCACACATACTAGCACCTGTTGCATCAGTGTGCTTGACATTTTGATTTGATTGAGCTCGTTTGTAAAGAGGCAACAGTTTGCTCTGTCGATTATTGTTTAAGATTGCTGATTAACTCTATAACATTTCAAGATATCAATAAATTGACAAAGCTGAAATATTTTTTTTAAATCCTTTAACACGTTCACTGCTGAAACACAACCGTTGTGAGAAAAAATTCAGGACCGCGCGTGCGGTTTAACAAAAATGTGTGATCGAAATAAATCGCAGTGCGGTAAACACACCGGTGTGTTTTCCTATCGGGTCGCCCATGCGGGAAACACATATATGTGTCACACTGAAACGTCGCCCGCGTAACGCTGTCCTAAACCCGGTCGAGTAAGTGGTCGATAGTTATCAGGACCCATCAAAAAAAAATTGTATTAAAAGTGTGGAAAGTCGCATCGCTGTATTGAACGATTTTCGGGTCAGCGGTGAATGTGTTAAGTATAAGATACCACCACTCGTTCACGACTTCGCGCTTAAGATGAACTGATCCTCGTACATTATTAATACTAAAGGAACTATTGGTTAAAATAAAAAAATACAAACAAATAACGTTTAAAGCGATGTAAAAAGACTGTCACTATTTTTTTCCAGATTCCTACTATAAACAAGACGGATGGAACAAAGATCTCTGATGATAAGTAGTCTTCTTCCATGGTAAATAAGACTACTTATCATCAGAGATCACAGGGTGAAAGGCAGTCAGCCTTTTATCGTATCAGCCTTTTAGGTATCGCGATCCTTTTTTTCAATCAATGTTTTTTTAATCCAATTTTGGGGTATATAAAAGATTGTGTTATCATCTTTACACATTTTATTAATTTATGGTAATTGAACCACAGTAAAATATATAATGAAAGGCTATAAGCAAAAATGACATCAAAGTAGAAAGTCAGAACAATATTATACTGAAAAATACAATACAAATAAATAGATTAGTCATTCTTCTTCATTCGTCAGTCGTCACTTATCTTGACACGACAATAGCTGCTTACTATAAACATTTTTTCTTTATTATTATCAAATACATTTAATCTTCGTCAACGGATTTATCAAATTCCATCGTCTCAAATTCAGTGTCTTATTTTTAAACCTGCTAAATGTATGCCAACAAAGAAATCTTCCTGACGCCGCAGTCTCAAACTATTCAATTGCACCGAACTTTATTACAAACTAAAACAGAGACCGACGTACGTGATCACAGACCCGTGTAAACTCGAAAAGCAAAAAGACAATATAGCCGTTGTATATTTTTTTATCACGAACTCCGCACAAAGGGCCGCATTACGTAAAGTAAATACGGCAACGGAACTAGGCGATCACGAATCACTTGTAAAGCCTGGCGCTTTGTTGACGAATATTCGTTACATAGCTTTACCAAGCCACTTTAGTTTTAAGTGTATAGTTACGTCAGTTTCGTTTGCCACGCGAATGAAATCGTTCGGCTGGATGCTCCGTCGAACTTGTTGAGCTTAAAAAGCTTTTTATGATTGTTATATTCTTTTTCAGTTGAAAGCGCATTACCATGATTTTTTTTATGGAATAAGAGGCAAAGTAGCATGCGGTTCTTTTGATGATACAGCTACTTCTTCTTCACCCGAAGTCAAAACTGATGGTGACCGCTGAGCCGTAGTCATCTTATTAAAGTTCCGTCACTATACACGTGGCTTGATACCGCCAGGTGTCAGTGTTCTAACTCGGGGTAACCACTGTGCTTATAGGTGCCGATGAGTAATGCAGTAAAACGATACGATCGATCCATAATCACGTCCATATATTGGGAAGATTATTACAATACTATGTAATGTGTTGTAGGCACAGTACGGGGTGTACCTTTGTAAAAAAACAATAACACAATCAAATAGGGTAAACACAATTTTGATACACAAAAAATTTCAGAACAGAGGTGGCGATTAAAATAGAAAAAAAAACAAGTACAGTAATCCCCCCTACAACGCGGTACTCTTATGACACATTTTCATATCATACGGGAATACTCCTGCAACGCTTTTTCATATAACGCGGAAACAATCTACCGTGTACTCAAATGCCTTCTAACCTTCTATTTTACTGTATACGAAACATGTTATTAACGATTTTGCATCACCCGCCAGAATATACTAAATCATAATTTAAATTTTTTATCCTTCCTCGCGTACTCATTAAAGTCATTGTGTTACATGAAATTAGGTTTTACTGGCGATAAAAAAATTCGAGCGAATTCAGTGGGCGTTGTAAAAGTAACGTCGACTGTAAAACGACCGCAGAAAGGGAATTACAACTGCGTGATTACCGTAAAATAATGTTTCCGGCTGAAGCAAACGCTTCGCGATCGTGAGGAAGTCCCATAAAATTTTGCCAGTTCAAAACTGAGGCAGAACTTGTGATAAAAAAAAATAAATAATAGTAAAGTTTTCGCGAAAGGGTATGCACTTAACTTATACAGTTACTAACAAAGTGCGGAAACCATCAATAAAGTCTAAATTCCCGAATATTTTTTTTTTAATTTGAGCATAGCGGGAATTATGTGCTAATTAAGATTTATAAATTTACCCCTTAGTAGGACAAGCCGAGCTTTTGGGCTGGTATGGTAGTACCGCCACTGGTATACAGCACTAGATATTGCGTACACAATCAAGACATTTTGCCGCTTTGTAGTTCAGATAAATAAAGTGAGCATTCACAACAGTGAAAAATCTCTCACAAAAAGTAACATATTAGGAAACCTATTGACCTATTATATGTCAACTGTTGCAAAGTGGCCAACTGAATTTAATGTTGGTCGCACGTCTCTCGAATGTGGCTCCCGTTAGAAATACCAGAGACCGCAACCACACCGGAAACCATCAATAAAGCGTGCGATATCTTTTTAGGTGACAGGCGAGTGAAAGCTGTGACCTTAAGTCTTAAATGGATGTTTTACTTAAGGAAAGCAGAGACATGGTACCCCCGCTGTAAAATTTGAGTATAATGCAAAGAACAACTGTTTTAAATTATTATACACATATGGATTGAGGCAATCGCTTATAATCGACTAACAATCTTCTCAAATAAAAACTCATATATCAGTTGACATTTGTGCGACAAGTCTCTAGAATTTATGATTGAATAAGAGGTTTAAATCGCTAATTCAATCATAAATTCTATGTAAGTTCTTTTTCGTTTAGTTATCCTTACACCACATTATCCGTATTCGAATTATTTCGGTTGCCTTCCTATTTCTTCGCCCATTGCAATGGTAATTTTTTAAATGTTGTTATATATTGCTATGTAACTACTTAATACCTAACATTTTACCTCAACAGCAAGAAAAGGTTAATATTAAGTATAAATTTATTGCAACTCTTATCGGTAAATAAGCGAAAACGGATTCATTCTTTTAAGACCCTCAATGACCTTCCTTGGATATTTTTTAAGTGTTGTATATATATTAGTTATCATTGGTTAAATTTTATTATAATTAGGACGAGGTGGTTTGAATATATTTATAGAAAACGAATAAACGTCGAAAATCCAAAGTATATAGATCATAAAACATACTGATACTATCCAGTCGAACTTATTACTATAAATTCAGGTTTAAGACACTTAGCTACTCGAGCGGAATCGTAACGACAGTAGTTGACAGTATATATATATAGTTTGATAATAATCGGAAAGATAGCTGATGTAAACCGGCTTCTATTATCGAGTTGTGCCACCCAGCCTCTCGTCTTTCATCGCCTTCAGATATCGGTATAACATCTTTATATCTTATAGATTATACTCCTATCTATCCAGCGATTAATCTTCGGGTTATCGATTTCACTAGTAGTAACGGTACCAGCCGAACGAGGCCTATAATAATAATGTCCTCCCGACCGAATCGGGCCACGGCAGCCGATCTGCAAGGGAACAGCCAACTGCGCAGGATATATTATAGTGCACCAGCGTTTGCGAAAACACGGGTACACTCACTCTTCCTTTACTCTCATAGCCTGATGGGACGGCGGTGACATTAAATCAACCTCTTAATAACGACTTTCACAAGTCACCGTTTGATGGTGTCGATAAGAGACCGGGACCGACTTTTTACATGCCCATCCGATGCATGGATCATCTTTCTTTTCAGGCAATTGGGTGATCAGCCCGTAATGTTCTAACCAAACTAAGAACAGCAACACAAAGTCATTGCCCTCCACGGGATTTGAACTTAAGACCTCCGATTTGTAAAGCGCGGACCTATACCACTAGGCCACGAAGGCAGTCAGGCCTATTGACAAGGCACAGGAAACTATAAAAGCTGTTGCACAGGGTACGGACGGGCAACGTGGATAGGTCGGGCAAAAAGAAGAATTCATGCTGTTTAGTAAATAATAATTAGAAAGAGACAAAGATAGTGTTATTCGAGGCGCCACTTCTAGTGTCTAGTAAGTGAACTATGCGGAGCCGGGCTGTCACGTTTTTGTGTGTGCTAGGAGAAAAAAAATTGTTTTTCAAGGAAAAAGATTCTTATTTCGACGTAAGTACATCACGAATTGTTCTTTGAGTATTAAAATTGTGCTTCCATTGATATTTCCATTTGAATGTACGTTAATTACCGTATTAAAATTCAAATTGATATTTACTTTTTAACTAACCTCTGAAAGTGCATAATAAAAACAATACAAAATGTGTCGAGCGGGCAAGAAGAAACCGGGCAATATCCATTTTCCCCGGCATAGTTTTTATTGAGGTTATTTTGGGAGATTTATTACAAACTACCTACAAACGAAATCACTAAGTATTGTTATTGTTTTAGATGGTGTACAAAAGGAAGACCGATCGAGCTAATTGGTCTGAAGACTGCCTACAACGGGTTATACGAGAGGCTACTACTAGCTCCATTTTGTCTGCTAGTAAAATGTATGGTAGTCCTTATGGAACTTTGGACAGACACATAAAATGTGGTTCAACAAAGAAAAAACTAGGACGATTTGAAGCAGTTTTTACTCCTGCGGAAGAAGAGGAGTTAGTAGCTTACGCCTTTAAAATGGACAGTCTATTTTATCGCCTAGCTAAAATTGGTTGGTGAATTTGCTAAGAAAATAGCAAAAGAAAGAACATTTAAAGACAATATAACAGGAAAGGGATGGCTTTAAAAATATTAAGCTTCGTCATCCAAATATGGCCTTGAGGACACCAGAACCAAATTCTATAGCGTAAATGTGAAAGGATTCAATCGCGAAGAAGTAGAACGGTTTTATTTTTTGCTAGAAGAAGTGACAGTGAAACATAATATTACTCCTGATATGATATTCAACATAGACGAGACCGTTGTGAGAACCTCTTCAAACAAACCTAAAATATTGTCAATATATGACAAAAAACAAGTTGCAGTTGTATCTAGCACTGAGAAAGGAGTACTAACGACAGTAATTTGTTGCTGCAGTGTGATTGGGTCTTTCGTACCACCTCTTTTTAAAGGAAAAGGTTTGATCAAAGATTGCTCGATGGATCCCCACCAGGATCTGAAGCTTCAAATACTGATAGTTCCAATAACTATCAGTATTTGAAGCTGGAATTTTTCAGCTGAGATCCAAATCTCAGCTGAAAAATTCCAGGAATGGCTTCAAGTATTTGTTCAGAAAGTACGACCGACTAAAGAGAAAAAGGCTCTTCTAATACTCGACAATCATGAGTCCCACAAAAATTACTATGTAATATAGTAATTTTTTGGAATATGCTTAAAAAAATAATATTATGTTTCTTTCGATTCCGCCGCATACGTCTCATAAGCTCCAACCACTTGATGTCTCAGTTTATGGAAAAAGTATTTCGAAATAGAAGTCAATACGTTTCAAAAAGCACATCCCGCCAGGGTAATCAATCAGTTTGATGTGGAAAAAAATTTCACAGGTGTATACTTAAAATCAACTACACCTGCAAATGCTATCAGCGGTTTCCGTGCCAGTGGAATTTATTCATTCAACAAGCACATAAAAAGTGACGAACATTTTGCACTTTCTGAAGTATATCAAACTGCTAAAGAGGTGACTTTACCGCGAGCAAACGTAAGTCGATCGACTTACGTTTGCTCGCGGTAATATCATCGTAAGTAGTATCAAATCGTAGTATCAAAGTAATATCGCAAGAGGACACTGTCTATCAAGCTGCTATCCCACAATCGGAACGAAACATTCTAGAAACGGAAGAAACCTGAACTCTTCAAGACAATGTTCCTCAAGAAATAGAAAGTAATTCTAACCCAGAGCCTGTTCTAGAAAAAGAAGTAGGCCCCGAAAACGTTCTAAATCGATCATACCAAAATGATTTTTCTCAACCTGATAATGTAGTGCCTGAGCTTGATATTTTTCAAAAAGAACTAATAAGTGTTAGCGATGCAAATATATCACTGCAACAAGTTCTGGAAGAGATTCGACCGATTCCATTGGAAGAAAATAAGAAAGCCACCAGGGGACGTAAGAAACAAAAAGCTCAGATACTTACTAATCAGATAATAGCTCTCCAATTAAAGATGAACAGAAAAAGAAGTATCAAGCTGTATCTGTGAAAAAGAAAGTAGCATTTGAGGCAAGACCCGGTCCGTCAAACATTAAAAAAAGAGAAACTAGTGTCAAGATTTCAGAATCTAAAGAAAGTGTGCAGGATTATTTTTGTACTGTGTGCAAGGATACAGTGTGGTACATGCAAACAATGGACCCATGAGGCATGTTCATCGTATATGGGCAGAGGCTCATATTTCTGTGATGATTGTGATGAATTATTAACACCTTTCTTTTTGCCCGCCTACAAGTCCATTTTGCCCGTCTATCGAATCCTTCAAAATAATGTCTACTTTTAAAAAAAAGATTAATCATTATAAGAAGATTTGTGTTAAGTTGTTTTTTTTTTGTTTTTTAATTATAGTTTGATTACCAAAGACAAATTTAATAAAAGTGTTGATTGTTATAACCAATTATTGATGGCTTTTTTTATCGAAACCTTAGCATAACGTTCTTGCCCGTCCGTCCTCTACTAATCGATAAAAAAACATGACAAATATAACTACTATATTTTTGTGCATTTTTAGTCTCTCACACACAGCTTAGTCATACAGCATGACTAAGCTGTGTGTGAAACAGGATAGTCGTTGCATCTTAATTGTTTCTTACCAATGCTTGCACGAACCAAAATATTTTTAATAAAAAAAGATATACGATATTTAATACATTAATGACTTGAATAAATTATTAAGTACTGATTGGATAATATCTAGGTAAGGAACATTTTTGTTTATAAAATGAATCGGAATATAATTTTCAATCACACTTATGTGGAGTGAGATTCTGAGATATTGTTGTGATGCCAATTTATTAATTCAGATATTATAGAATAATAAATCCTAAATAGTCTAAAATTATTTACTATTTGTTTTGAATGAAAACATATTTGTTTTGAAATTGCTGCCTAAACGTTTATATTTTTATTATTAACAAGTTCTAATTTTCAGGCAACGTAAGGCACGTAAAGTTAATTTTGAAGTCAACATAAAGGTATTTAAGCTATAACCGTATTTTATTATACATAATGTAATATAATAATAATAATAATAATATCATGAGACATCTCACACATTGCCATCTGATCCCAAAC
>DWHO01004324.1:0-11170 GCA_018247575.1 Eurytides lysithous rurik
ATGTCCATGGGTGGCGGTAATCGCTTACCATCAGGTGAACCGCTTGCTCGTTTGTCAGCCTACTACATTAAAAAAAAGAGGTATTTATAACCTCAGAGCTCGAGATTCCCTGCGAGATGTTTTAGAAAGAACTGGTATTTTAACGGTTGCCTCACAATATATACTTTTAATATGTTGTTTATTCAACAGTCTTAACAATTTTATAAAATTCAGTGACAGACCCACAATGAATACTAGAAATAAAAATAAGCTTGTAACGCCTTGATTTCGTATCCAAAGGGAGAAACAAATCCTTCATGAACCTTGGTATGCGCATTTTTAATATGTATAAACAAGTTTTTAACATAAATATACGGAGATAAATATTATATTGTTAATAGGTACAAATAGGTACAACACACTCAATATTTTTAATAAACTACCTCAGTTACATTATTTGACTAGCGTAACCTCGTTTAATAATAAATAAGTTCACCATATTTTATATAAAACCACTTTCCACGTATTAACTATTAGTTTTCTCTTCAAATAATTTACAGTAAACACTGGTAATTATTTAACAACAAATTTGAATATACCTCGACGTTAGTAAAATTAATGAGAAAATTGGGTTTTACCTTTTCCACTAGAACCGTAAAATTTGTGTAACACGCAGAGCAAAGTCCGATTATTTTCAATTAAATAGGGACATCTAATTTGAATGTAAATAACTCACTAAACTTAAACCATTTTGAACTTTTTTTAGCGGTGGTAGAGCCACGCTGCTGTTCCCGCTGCTGAATGGGCCGGCTCGAACCGGGTTAGTACCACGACCTCACAGTAAATCGGCGTGAAGTGGAAGTGTTTTTGCTTCCGCATTTCGTTCGGTGAGTGTCCGCTAGATAACGTCGACATGAAGAATGAGGATGAACAATGAAGAATTTTACATACCCATGAATCAGAGCAAACATTTTTCTCGTAGATCGCTTTCAAATTTCACTGGTTACGGTGAATCCCCTGCTGCAACATTACTACTATGTACTCAAAACTCGTCAAACTTTTTACATTCTTATCCAACGCATCGATCATCTTACTTTTCAGGCAATCGGGTGTAATGCCCTAACCCAACTCAGGAACAACAACACAAACAGGCGTTTTGCTCAGGCGATAGGCTCGTCTGGTCACTTTATTTCTTAAAAAGAAAAGATACAATAAGCTCATTTTAACATTACTTTAGCTGTCCCTGAATACCCCGTTTGATAAGAAGAGTGTGAGCCCACAACGGACGTGGTCACATCCACTATCGATTCATGAAAAAAGAATAAAGCGACGATCGTATCTTACTTTATATTTATATATGTAATAATTTAAGAAATCCATACTTGATTAGGTTTCTTTGAAACTATCGTTATATTGATTTATTTACATATAACGATCGTTTATTTCTATATAGCAATTAATTTAATGAAATTTCTAATTTGAAAGTTAATTTCTCGATAACAAAACCCAACGGTTATATTAGATCTTACGCAAACGGAACACCTATTAACGGACGTAAAGAAAATATAATTACCAATTAAAATAACAAAAACGAAACAAGAATTCGATCAGACTTGGCCCTGTGCAATATTACCAGAACGCTGGTTTGGCTTCTTCGTCTTTCGTCTTTATGCATTATGTATTAAAATATAAGAATATCATTTGATGAAAATATTAACCGTCCAAAGACCTTCTGCATTATTTTTTTTAAATAAGCCTTTACAAGCACTTTTGAATCGTAATTTTTACATCTCAGTTCCAGTTCAGTGAGGAAGCTACCACCGGAATGCAGTTCAGGAGAGCCGAGGAGAAACTCAACAGTAGCTCTTTTAAAATACCGTTACAGTATGTTAAGCCTTAATACAATAATATCTGTCCCACATACGAGTCAATAAACTAAATTCCACGCATTTTGGTCCACCAGGAGCTCTTTAACAATATAATAAGATTTATGCAATAAGTTATTTCTAATTGTAGTTTTAAAACGCTCAAATGGTAGATCCAGAACATCTTGTGGAATTTTATTATATATGCGTATACTCAGGCCCATGGAGGATTTTTTCAACTTTTGGAGAAAAAATCGAGATGTTACAAGCTTATTCTTATTTCTAGTATTTGCCGCGTGTTTGTCACTGAATTTCAAGAAAGTATTAAAATTTTATCGGAAAAATAATATGTTACAGAGTATATATTGTGAGGCAACCCGTTTAAACATCTCGCAGGGAATCTTGAGCTCTCAGAATAAGGCGGTTTTAAGAAAAGTAATATGTCGTCAAAGTTACACACATTACCTTAAAAATACATAACTCTACTTGAATCCGTTTATTAATAATATGAGAGCAAGTCGTCAGCTGGCGACTTGACCACGATTGAATCTCATGCTCTGCAGAGCACTGTAATGTTTTGTCACTTCACGTACGATCGTAACAAATTAGTTAAAATAAACTCATAAATATGCATATATGATTAACATTTATATGATTCATTCTATATAATTATTCTTTATGTTATATAGTTTAACAATGAACAAGAACGATGGTTAATGGTAAAAAAGGTAATTTTTATTTCTTATATAATAATAACTGGAAAATAAGTACTATATAACATTAAATGATTCTGATCGTTAAAGAAACTTTGTTAACTCATTCAACAGACATTAAAAAGTTCAAAGTTATTGACACACGACATTTCATACTCATGACGTTTGTGATAATGATGATGTTGAAGGTTTTATTAAAATAATATATTAAAAGGTATCTTTATAAAACATTGTAAGCTATTAAGAATTAAGGATGTTGTTTGTTTTTTTCGACGATTTCACAGAGATTAGGATTAAAAGCTCCGACCCGCTCGAAAATCAAGCTGTATTTACAATAAAACTTATAACGATGATAATAAACTCAACCCTCCGCACCGTCATTTGTTTCTGACAGAAGTCGTTCCGCGTATGACTCTAATATTTTAATTAATATTAATATATCACACTCCACTTTGGATATTGCCTCGACCTTTTTATCCAGCGTCACGCTATGCGTATTTAGTAGAGATAGGAGAACCTCTCAAGCGTATTTACTTACTCCCTTACCGCAGCGATATAACACTGATTACAACACATCTTAGATAAATGAGAAAATCCTACGTTTCGTATGGAAAATTAATTAAATATTGTAATTATATATTTTATTTATGTGTTTTCTTCTTCAATAATAATAACAGTTCGAGAGTGTATTTATGTTTAGGAGATTAAATGACGAAAAGATCAATTCGTGATCCCGACTGTGCCGGAGATACATGCCCAGTACCACACACGGCTTTGACCTGCGCTGTATGAGTCACCAAGAGATTTAAGTTATATCTATATATTATTACCCTTCCAACCGGAACTTACCGAACCGAAGTACTACTTTACTCACATATCACTCATTGATTTTGACTGGCCCGTTGGTGTAGTGGTTAGTGCTCCTGACTGCAAAACCAAAGGTCGTGGGTTCAATTCCCACCCAGGACAAAATATTTGTGCAATTAGCATAGGTATTTGTTCTGTGTCTGGGTGTTAATTATCTACATAAGTATATATTTAACATTATATAAGTATGTATATCAGTTGTCTGATTTCCATAGAACAGGCGCTGACTAGTTTGGGATCAGATGACAATGTGTAAGATGTCCCATGATATTATTAACATTATTTTTTCAAATATTTACACTACTTACTTCCAAAAGAAGTGACACAAAAATTTCATCGTTTTTCGTCATTGATGTCGACATAAACGTCCTTTCGACTGTGTCGTATAAAATATTCCTAACGAAGTTGAGTAATGCTGCCAAATTGAAAATGTTGTCCGGTGTGAGGAAATCAAAAATAAAGTCGTTACTTTCCATACATCCATAATTTCTTGGTTGAAATCGACTAAAAATTGTTTCAAAATAAAAAGTGTCTATTGAGTCCATTGTGTACAGTATATAAGATCGTTAAATCAGGGATAAAACTAAAAAAAGGTTGAATGTTATCTTATTTTATTCACACATTTTTATTATACTACGATTATTAAACAAATATACTTGTTTTGATGACAGAAGATTCTCTTTCGAGTGGAGAAAAATGTATTACGCGAGTAATGAAAAGTTTACATGACTACTAAGTAATCATCAATACTTTGATTTGTACGTACACAAGCAAAAGTAAGCGAATATACAAATTAAGTTTACAAATGTTATAAAGTAATTAAATTAGTTACTTAGATATTCACAAGCGAAAGAGTGATATCGTAATATCACTCTTTCGCTCTATGTTAAATAGTGATTCTGTCTGGCTTTGTGGTGTGATACTGGAATGGAATCCCGGCGGAGTTTATCGGCGACGTACCAGAGGTATTTAATTAGACCCTCGGCATATACTGGCTCATAGAAAGGGTCCTTTGCAAGCACAAAAGCGGTTTCGCGTTGAGGTGTCGCCCTTGGGGACTGTGGTTTGGCTAAACTATTTACGGAGCGTGACGGCCTTTATTTGATATCGAATACTATGTATAAGTAGGTGGCCTAGCATAATATGCCTTGTCATTTTCCGAACTTGTTCGGTTTTTAAGCCTATCAACGAAATTACCCATTTAGCGCAGTTGGTAAGCTGTGGCTTCCGCATCACAGATCGAGGGTTTGATTCCTTTCCGGGACAAAAATTTGTATGGGCCGAACGGTTCTGAACGTTCGGGCCCGAACGTCTATCCATTTGATATTTAAATATAAAACGTCCACAAACGCAAGACAATTCTATCTTACAATAGAGGCAGCGTTTTAAGAAAGAGAAAAAAAAATCATTAATTAATATATGTAATTTACGTCCTTTAGTATCTATTTAACCAATATATATAGTAAATAATCATTGTAAGTTAAGTCCTAAAGTATAATGTTTGTAGCGTATTGTTTATTTTATAATAACAGTAAACTTGTAGCGCGATTTAGTTTAAAGATGGTTTAGTTATATATCATAATTTTGTTTTATTATATCCAAGAACTACTGAAGCGATTTAAATAAAACTTTTGTTTTAAAGTAGCTATGTAACGTTATTTTTTGTTATCGTTTCAATTCGTTGTCAGGTATTTAAAAAAAAAAGAAAGAAAGACAATTTCGACTTCACCAATTTTATTATGTTACGTAGAAAACCTCTCTTCCAAGTCAGAAGTTCAGCATAAGGAAATATATCAACATTACAAAAATGCTACAGTGTCGTGCTTAAATATTGGTGCGGTTTTAAGTTTGCAATTTTCTTTATCTATATAAAGAATTTGGGACGAGAGTGTCACAGACTATTTTTTCTTAGAAAATGCATTGAGACGACGAGCAAGTCGGCCAGGGTAAGCGACGGGCTTGCTCATGATAACTTAAAATCCTATGGATAATGAATTGCACGAGTTTATAATTGCTTAGCACTGCGCTATGCTAGTCATCTATTTATTTCAAGTGGTTACACTAGAAACATTGCACTTCAAATCGGATCACACTACTGCTTGACAGTATAATAAATCCTCGCAAGACGTGCTGTATCCAACTCGTGGAAACTTAGAATTCCACAGGTTCAATGAATTTATGATGAAGCCGCATAGGCATCAACTCATCAACACACGAAAGCATCTACGTCATTTTACATAAGAGAAGTATTATAAATACACCGGAACTATTTTACACGGAATCTGTAAAAAAAAGTCCCACTCATTTTTCAACATAAAACTACAAAGTAAACTGGTGTAGCGGTATAGTGATTTAAATTTAAAATCCAAACGCACAAAGCCGCAGTTAAAATTTCTCATTATATATTTTTTTTATTAACTCGTGGAACCTTAGCATTTCCACAGGTTCTATGAAGTTATGATGAAGCCGCATAGGCATCAACTCATCAACACACCAAAGCATCTATGACATTTTACATAACAGAAGTATAATAATTGCATCGGAACTATTTTACGCGGAATCTGCATAAAAGAAACTGCAAAAAGGTCCTACTAATTTTTCAACATAAAACTACAAAGTAAACGGGTGTAGTGGTATAGTGATTTAAATTTAAAATCCAAAAGCACAGAGCCGCGTTCAAAATTTTGCATTAAATATTTTTTTATTAAGACAGTTTGTGTCCGTCGTCTGCTATTACAGCAACTAGCAAACCCTCATCCCGTCCCTCCTAGCAACCCCACCACGTAGAAAGTGAATGTTCCACCACCGTCCTCTAACTACCACGCATTCGGTCGAGTCGCAAGCGCATGCAACAAGCACACGCGGCCCGGCGGCATCGCGCGACGAACGCGGCGGAATTTCTAACATTTTCGAAATTTGAATTTCGAATCTTACATTTTTCCTCCTCGTCTGTGCCAGTGCGAGCTGAGAAAATGAAGATGAAGATTGCCGTACTTTTTGGTAAGTTTGATAAATTTTATATGTTACACGAGACGCCGGCTGCATATAAATGCGTTTGAGATGTATAACTTTAATTTTCATAAAACGAATTGTTTATGCGACACAATGTAGCTGATATGGCTTTTTATTTGATTTTAACACGTCTCCTGTTTTTTAAGTTTGCAAAATATATAAATTTTCGAACATCGCTTACGATGCTTATATGTATATCTTTCGTTACACGTTTCTCTAACTTGCGGCTTTAACATAATAACCATGACAATGTTTAGAAACTCCAACTTATGCCATCTCAAGTAAATATATAAACGTAATGAAATTTTTGCTAATAAGACACTTTTTTATGCTTTTTTACGATGCATAATAATTTTATCAATTAATCGACCAGTAAAAAAATTAATGACTCAATTTTTGATAACGGAAGATTTGTTTCTGCAATTACCTTAGAGGGTTAACAAAAGGTGGTCTTAATGTCTCAAGGCATTCCTTTCCAAATAACCTGATAATTGTTTTGCAAAAATCTAATAAAGTGTAGACGACAAATATACAGCATATATGTGTATATCGACATAATTATGTATATATATTGTTTCGTAAACGATACACCTAAATGCACACAATTGCATAGTATCATACTAAAATTTTAGTGTTATAATGGTTGACATTTAAACTTCGTAAACGCTTAAAAATGTAATGCAGTGAGGTCGCTTTGTCTAAAATCAATAACAGTTTCGACTAAAATGAACTGTCGATAAAATTTAATAAAATATCATTAGAGTAAGACACGAATAGATAAAGGAATTAATCCGTATCGAAGACGATATCCGCTGTCGTCTATTTAAATAATTATTGAGCGAATTTGAAGCATTCTAGCATGTTAAACGGCATAGCTATTTATGGCCATCATGCGAGCTTCCGTTCAATTGGTTTACAGCGCGTGTGTTACTGTAACAATTTCTTAAATTTAACAATGTCAGCGGTCGCCGTAAACGATTATTGTAACATTGCATTTACATCATCACATCGATATTTATATTTATTGTATTTTTATTTCTAGATCTGTAAACGTTTCAGTGATCCAGTTCCGAAAGTTTTTATCGTTAGTTGTTTGATATTTTACATATGGTTTTTAAAAAGCGGTAAATTTAAATAACTGCGTAAATAATTTTTACGAGCTCATGAATGTTTTGACTATATAGTCAATCTATCGTAATCATTATTCAATGATTTAGGACACTATAAATCAAAGGGGTATATTCCGAAAACGATAAATATGCATTTTTCTATTATAACTTTTTTTACTCTTGAATGATTTTATATTATCTTATAGATAAAAAAAAACATCCCAATTAAACGTTTATTTCTAGTGGACCAGTTTTTTTGGGTGTCAGTTTATTGAAGGCACACCAGGCTCACCTAGACACTTGGAGCAAACCTATTGCCGGTTTTAAGGTATTTCACTTCAAAAGCCGGCATTAACTTTGGGGTTCGTCAACCCCTAAATCGTATCAGTCCAAGAATAGCGCTGGCAATAATCATATTTATACCACAAGGTAGTATGAAATAAAATATAAAAGTTTGACTATGAAGGAGATAAAGATTCCAACGATAGCATTTTCTCTAGCTCACGTGCTAGTGAGTTTATATCCCACACGTTTGTTCCGTGGTCATAACAGAGGAGTTGCACGGGTGCACTTAATGCAGAACATATTTGAATCAGTTAACTGTCTTGAAGCCAGAAAACTCTGTTGGTTTTAGCAATCCGCTCTCAGTGTCGGAACACTCATGGGAGCGACCGAGTGAGGTTGGAGTGTTTTGATAGCTTTCGTGATTGCTATGCCGTAGTTATGGTTGTCTCGATCGCAAGTATAAAATGTAACGTAGAAAGATTAAAAAAAAATAGAAAATACTTTTGTTTATATCGTGTACGTTGGAAAATCTTTCACATCTACAAATATTTTATTTCCATTCGTTACTATATAGTATTTTTACGTGTTGCGAGCAACGAGCTGATTGAAATTCATTCCGTAAGAGTTATCGTCACGTATGAAACAGTTGCCTGGTAGCAATGGCGGTACTACCATGCAAGCTCGAAAGCCCGGCTTGCCCTACTAAGGAGTAGAATTTATAAATATTAATTAGCACATAATTCCCGAATAATTTATTTTTAAATTAGAGCGTTGTGGGGGGCTTGTATGGAAGTACCGCCACTGCCTGGTAACATAGTATAGGCTCTGCCTAGTTTAGGATTAGGCGGCCGCGTGTGAGATGTCCCTTGATATTTGTTATTATTATTATTGTCACCATAGAACGCAGTAAGGTGTAAGTGGTAGGATTCTTTGTCAGTCCGCCTTGGGTGTATGCTTGCCAGTAAACAGCTGCCAAGCAGTAAAGTGTAAGCACTGTGTTCCATTGTCTCAAGCAGGCGTCTTGTAAACCATCGGCCGTTTTGTTCACCTCACACTTTATCTTCTAAAATGGAATATATAAGTTATGTGTCGCCAATACTTAATTTATAAAACTACTGTTCGTTCCTTCATAATGTCACTATAAAACAAAAAATATCTCATTAATATGCATCCGCGGTTAAGTGACAAAGATCCAACATAAAAACTCGATAAGTTTCGGTCGTCGCTGAAATATAAACGTAACACCGTATCTTAACGTTAAAAATGAAACCAAATAGAAATTATCTCAATCTATATCGTAATCATATGATACTTCGTTCATTCCATTTTCGCCTATGCCTTCTTCACATGCTATTTATTTGCATGAGAACATAACACTTTCCTCATTTCCTTTTACCTGGCCGAAGCCCGGGCGCTTTCAATTCCTTGTTTTTCTTCGGCGCACGGTATCGTCTGACGTTTGTTTTTTTTTTCGCCCGCCCGGCGATAAAAAGTAATGAAAATAGAAAGAGGCCGTTTCCACGCGTTCGCGGAACAATGGACCAGAGTGGCGGCGGGCTGTCACAAAGGAACCTTTTTGCGGGTCGCTATGAACGGCCGCAGCCGATACTGCCTACCTGTCAGCCTGACAGCTGTACTAACGACGATATAATATCGCCGCCGTAATGACGGCATTACGTTATAACGAACGTCAACTATTTTCATAAAAGGAATAGAAGCGATAGATGAACGTCAATCTAGCAGTTGCGAAACCCGACGACTACGTCGTTATCGTGTTGGAAAAAAGTTATCTGATGATTTATTCTTCGAATTTCTTGATAGACACAAAATTATCACACCGATGGCTTTAGTTGTTGTTTGACTCGCAAATTGTTCAACCCGAAGGTTTAAAGGCATGCGTTTCTGTGTAAAAGAAACGGGTGAAACCCTTCTGGGTTTCACCCTTACCACGGCACGCCCGTATTATTTTAAAATACATATAATCACTTGTTATTTTTCTCGTCGAAGTTAGAAAAGTATAGATTAGTTAAAATTTCATTACAATTTCCTATTTTATCTGGGACAATAGCGAAACATGATGAAAATTATCTGTGACTTTAACATGCGGGATATCATGCTGTAATACTTCTAAACGATCTAATGTGTATTGTGATGTTCCAATTATCATTGTAAATATTTATGTAGCAATAGTATTATATGATTTCCATTACACCATAATGGAAAATGGTAAACTTAAACGTTATAACAAGGAAATAAGTAATAGAAGTAGGCAAATAACGAAATAAAATTTTATTAACGAATAAATATTTTTTCGCCGAAATCAACCTACTTATATAATTATGCATTATAATACATAATTATATAATTAATGGCACAATATATTATTCCATTGGGCTTGATATACTATAGCGTTCATTATTTTGATTTAAACTTCATAAATAATAAATCTTCTATTGGCAAATAGATTTAGACGAATCCAGATATGTTTTTGTCATACTGTAACTACACTATGTCAGTAGTTATTTTGAATTGTACTTTTAATTAAAATTTTCTGTTAATCATTCTAAGTAAAGCTGTAAAACACATTGTTAATAACTGTTTTTGACACAGATTTTTTTTGTATTATTTAGATTTTAATAAGAGTGATTTTTTCGGAAGAATGAGAAAAAAATATTTGAAACTATACATAGAACGATCCAAGCTACAGACAAGGCCCTGTAAATAATATTTATACCATTTGAGTTGTAAGTTCGTCACTTCTCGACTTCAGTATGATGAGTCACGTGTCATGTATACACTGAAATTTCTGAAGTTTAGTGACCCAACTATCTACTCTCGCAATGATAATTTATCTCTATTTAAGCTTAAACACGCGGTTATCTTGCCAAAGGCGGCAGTGGCCAATTTCATAAGGTAATCTACCGGTCGTTGTTTCAATGCATCACAACTAGTAACATTTCCGCTGCCATTACGTTTATCTACGTGATTTGTGAGTTTCCGCAATAATTTCGCGAGGGAACAATGCGCGCGAAAAGAAGTGGTTTTAATGAAACAATTGAAGATAGCCATCGCATGCCATTCTCAAGAATGCCCTTCGAAAAATATTCGATTGTTCGAGCCGTTCTCATTTTTAACGCACACCCCGCAAAGTGACCAGGATTATTTATTTGTTCATTTGTCGCGGAATCAACCGCATACTATTATAGTAAATCATTAAAGATTTATAAAGTAATCCCAATAACAGTAATAATTCCCATGCTTTATTATACAATAAATATTAATATAAAATGACCAATAAATACTGAAACACGTTCATAATTATAATATAATATTGTGAAAC
>DWHO01004325.1:0-11169 GCA_018247575.1 Eurytides lysithous rurik
GTACTAATCCGGTTCGAGCCGGCCCATTCAGCAGCGGAAACAGCTACGTCGCTCTACCACCGTATAAACACATCTGAATGATTTAAATGATCCTAGTACTATTTTCCAACACAGGGGCGAAAAAGTTCAATCAGAGCGCTATCGTGCATACAGATCGCGAGCAGTGGCGGTAATACCATACAAGCCCAAAAGCCCGACTTGCCACACTAAGGAGTAAAATTTATAAATCTTAATTAGCCCATAATTCCCGCAATACTCGAATTTAAAAATAAATTTTTCGGGAATTATGTGCTAATTAAGATAACAAATTTTACTCCTTAGTAGGAAAATCCGGGCTTTTGGGCTTGTATAGGTAGGTAGTACCGCCACTGATTGCGAGCTATTCGTATGTGTCGTGATCATGGATACTTTGAAGTTTATAGATAACGATTTAAGCTGAGGTTTGGACTGCCATGTGTACCTTACCCTATCTTGGTTAATGAATACAGATCGCTGAGTAATAGTGAAGCAGTTGTTTCTTCAGCAGTCAGAGTCAATCCACTAACAGCGTACTCAAACGGAAAAAAAATGAGAGTTGATCTAAGATGAGGGCCAGAATGCGAATAAGTAAATCTACATGATATTTTTAATGTGTAGATTGCTTACACAAAACATATGTTAAATCGTTGCTAGCAATTGCCGGCACCTTGATTCGTACCAGAGTTGCTAGTGATGATAATTTAAAAGCCTTAGATAAAGTACCTTAGCAATGAGCAAGCACGGTTGCCAAGTAAACAATTTATTAGGCTCACACAAATATTTGTTTTCCTATATATAACCAAGTGCTTTTTTCGTCATATGTTAGTTCCGTTATATGTTGTTATTATTATAATTTTTATCATTATAAATTTATGTGTGTTGTGTCGTAGTAAGTCTACTATAGACCTGTTATGACGTCAAACGAATAATTTTTTTGTAATTAATTATTGGGCCGAAAATGGTAAATACTACAAGGAAAACAAAATTTTTTTCTTTCTCAATAATGTTACTTAAATATTTTTCGTTTCTTTTTGCGTGTTTCATGGGTGTTTTTTTATAATTTGACGTTGATTCTTGACTTAACTGTTAGATGTTTTTTAAAGTTATTATATGATATTCTAATAGAGAGAAGGACAAATTGCTTTATTTCCCAGCTACGAAGTTTTTTTTTGGTATGTTTAGAATTATTCAAAAGAATTTTAAGTCTAATGTAAATTATTATACGTGTTTACCGAATAAAATAGGAGGCATCCAATTTTGTTTGTCACATTTGGACATTTAGTTGGGTGTATATATAATATATATATACACAGTTTGAACAGTTTGGCTTAAATACTTGTGTCGTAAAACTTTGGCAAAAGCTTAAGCAGTCTCTTAAAAGTCCGTCGGGAGCCTAACAATCTTAGTTTAGATCAGGGTCGTTGCACTGGCGAGATTGCGGATTCGGAGCGAGTGATAACACGCGGGAGCCGATCGAGCGCATCCTGGATCGGGTCGTGATCTTCTTTGGTATTTTTTTTTTGTATCTCTCTCCTCTCGAACAACTAATGGCTTTTTTATTTATGACTGCCATGTGTTTTTTTATCCGTGCGTGTTTTAATACGAATATTTTATGGTCAATTTCGGAGATTTATGTGTTCGGTTTGCCCGGTTTTTTTTGTGCTCTCTATTGGAATTTTCGTATTTGGAAATAGTATATCTTATAAAGCGATCAATTTGATTATTTCGTGATATCGATTTTTTTAAATTTTTAGACGAAAACAAAGGTATTGTAGAAGTTTGCGAATTTTTTTATGACCTGAGAGAGTTTGCTTCCGCAATACAAAATAAAACTTGAGAATTTTGAATGAGCTCGGCACAACAACAACAACTGCAAAACTTCCCAGTAAGACTTAACTGTTTTATTTATTATCCATTAGTGCATTAATTGTCGACTCCCATATTTAAACATCAAAGTAAATGGCACTTAGTATTTTTTGGTCGTTTGTGGCATAAAAGAGAGCCACCCTTATGAATGCGACCAAACCGAGTGAAGTAAACGATTAATAAAAAGGTTATGTTTAGAAAGAAAGAAAGAAAAGATATTTATTTGACAAAACGCCACTGGCGTAGACAACACAGGAAGTAAAGTGGGTTTGATTCCCACCCGGGGTAAAAATTTGTACGAACGACAGACAATTGTTCCGGATCTAGATGATGGTCCGCTAAAAATTTGTTGAAGGGGAGAAAAGTACACCTGGTTCTCTCCCGTTAACACTACGGGAGAGAACCCAGGCGTCAACACAAACAGAATTATACTTTGTCTTCTTATGGAAAATACACTAAACGTTCGTGCATACATGCATGTCCCTTATAGTGATTTTCAGGATACCGTTGAGTTTATTAAATGCCTTAAAAGAATCTTTATATAGTTACCACCATAAACATAGTCTATCATATTGGACAACAGTATAGAACAAGATATATAAAAAAAAGTAGTCTTAGTTTATCTGATTCATTGGACCTCAATGCGAGAGCCGAGCGGACATAAGATCTCGCAACGGAATGGAGTCGAGCAAGGCCAGTTCCTACGGACGTAATGTACGACGTTAGGAGAAAGTGTTTGTAATATAAGGTTAGAAAGGGAATAGATCGATTACGCCGTCCGCCTTGATGTGTATTTTTTGCAGTAATTAACCGCCGTAGAGCTGTCTCGTGTTCTCGCTAGGAATACTACCTATGGTTTTGGTATGGAGTATTTTTGTTCTTGTGGAGTATATTTTGTATCTGTTATATTCGTCTTTTCAATGGACCAATATGATTATTGTTTAGTGTACTTGCGGGACGGAGGGTTATTTAGAATAATTTTTATGCCGAAAATGATTCCAGAAACAGAAATTTAAGGGGTACGAGTGTGGATGATGAGATGTAGAACGAAATGTTTAGATATATATTCATTAAATGTTATACTATTATAGCCACAGTGATAACCAATACGTGGTAGCTACTTTGGTTTGTCGTTCTTACGATGGGTCGATATGATTTTTATAGCATAGACGTAGTTGCGGGACAGAGCGTGATAACAAGTTTTTGTCTTTGGAAATTTTTCCTGATATGTGACATGACGTGTATTGTATGTATTATCAAAATCTACATTGATGAATCGGGAGGCATAGAATAGTATTGTTAAATTAAAGGTGCAAAACGGTCAAGCAGTTCATCCTATAAACATGTACATCTACATGCTTATGTTATGACATGCGTAATTGAGTGTTTGTGTTGTTAACAAGGTGAGCTACGATTACCTCACTCATCGGACGAACAGTAATTTATACTTCTCCTTTAAACTGATCATCTGTGACGCCCAGTATTTCCCGGATAGAGGCTTCTATGTGAAGCCGCTGTAATGTTAGGTCGTTTGTTGTTGATATTTGACACCGTCTGGTTATTGATTGCGGTAGGTTCTAGGATGTAACCTTTGGTAACATTCAAATGTGGTTTATTGCAGATTTTTAAAAAAAATACTACTGAAAAGACATCCAGTAAGTGATATAGACGAGTATACGCTGGTTGTACAGTCCAGCTATCTAATTCTTTTTGTTTTATTGAATTATGTTATTGCTACAATTAATTTTACTTAATATAAATATATCTTCAACGGTGATTTATACGAATTTGTCTAGTTTATATCATCTGTTCACATTCTTATGATTTTAGAAATGACTAAACTGACCGCAAACTATTATCGCCTTGTATGCTAATACTTATAACACATCGTGTCACTTGATATTTGCACTAACCGTATCGACTACGGATTGGCGTGGAATCCATGACTCATCTGAAGTTGTTTTGGTAAGACGCCTTTCTCTATAGGGCTTGACTAAGGTCGAGTACAGCTGTGTTCATAGAGCAGCTTTTAGCAGAGATTGGCTTATTAAATCTCGTTAGTGTGAGAACATTAATAGTGATGATAATTGACATCCTTAATTTATATGAATATGAAAGTTCGTTTGTCCATTCGTCGGTTTTCTTTTACTTTTTTCAAACTTTGTGATTTTTACTTTTGCATGAGGAAGAAATCGTTGAAAAAAAACTTAACGGTGACTTTTGGATGGAACGATATAGTGCCTAAAGTGTCCGGACTCCTTTGCAAATTCAGTCTGCGGTGGTGTCTCATATTCTACCGCCAAGCAATAATTTGAAGGTAATATTGTGTTTCGGTTAGAAAGGAAACGCAGCCAGTGTTTTCACGAGGTATAGAGATCATCTTATATCTCTGGCAGGCGAGTCGCTTACTATCAAAGCTTGACTTGCTCGTCTCGTGTCACTTTATATCCTAAAAAAAGTATACATATACATTAATTTTGAAATCAATACACACAGTCATAGAATTTATCTCACTTCAAATTTTAATTTGTTGCGTTTCCTCAACAAAACACTTAACTTGAAATACTCGTTTGGCGCAGTTGCTAAACTTGTTGGCTTGGGCTGTCGCAGGTCGTGGGTTTGATTCTTACCCGGGATAAATTGAATGAACTACCGATTATTATTCCGGATCTGGGCGTTTGCCTGTGTGAAATTTATGTACGTGAAACACCCTTATATCACAAGATATTTTTATCATACAACAGTGGCAGCGTTTTTTATTAACTATAAAATTGTATCTAAACCTGAATACGCGCCGCAGTAGTGTGGGCGTTCAGATATGCCGCTTGGTTCTATCACAATAACCTTCATGCGTAAACATTGCAAATTCGGAGTCAATTGCAATTTCGTTCGGAGCAAGTTCAGTTATCGGAAACAATTCGCAACGGCTTGCTAGAAGATGCGATAACGCTTCGTTGGTTGTTCGTGGAGGAACGTGAGCGTTGAATTTAACACGGTACGAGCACGTGCGTTGTTCGTCCAGTTAATTGGTACGCACGTTGTTACTTAAAGAAAACTGATAGTTGATAGTGTTTGACCACAGAGCACGTGCTTTAGATACGCCGCGACGCATGCGAGTGGTGGGTTTCGAGAACGTTTTCAACTGTTCATTTTTCTTTTATGCATACAAGTTGCATGCACCTA
This sequence comes from Eurytides lysithous rurik, assembly GCA_018247575.1. Classification (NCBI taxonomy): domain Eukaryota; kingdom Metazoa; phylum Arthropoda; class Insecta; order Lepidoptera; family Papilionidae; genus Eurytides; species Eurytides lysithous. Next base: position 5,068 of record DWHO01004325.1, read on the forward strand.
TTTACTGCATTATTTGCGATGCCATGTTTTAAAAATATTATTTTGTTTGTTTTTTTGGGCCATGGAGCTTCGCAAAATAAGTCACCTAACTTTTACAATTACAATGGGATGTATTTGTGAAATTTCGTGGTTTAAGGTACGAATTTACATACAAACGTTCGTTTTTATTTACATATATTTCTTTAGATAATGACTGTGGGCGTTGTACCTGATGCTCATGTGTCTTCAGCACCCGTCCTCTAGCTAACCCTAAAAGAAGCCAGCCTTTCCTTTATGATTATTTTAAGACTTCTTAACGACGGCCGCCTATGAAGCCGCTATATTTTCCCGCTGTATTTCATTTTCTGCCTATTTGTTAAACAGTGATGACCAGTAACAGTCTCCACTACGATGGTAATACTCAAAGTAGGCATCTTTATGGGAATCATAAAGAAACTAACATATTTTAGAAATTGCGTTCGTCGTGTGTTTACTTAAAGTTTACGGATGAAGTGATAACTTAAAAGGATACGAACATACCTCGCTAGCTTCTATAATTTGATAATGACTATCTATTTGCATAATTGTTTGCATGATTATTGAATCGAGCGCCGGCGGCGGATTCCTTATCTCGACCAGATGTTTTGCGCGACGGACACTCGGATCCTCTAATACGACGGCGCCGGACCGGCCGTATGCTAATGCCGCAAGGGGCAAAATGTGCCGAAAAGAGCGGTCATCTCCGCATTCCACGCGGGCCGAGCGACTGTGACGCCGACTGCGGAAAACCCGCTAAAATACGACGCGAGCGTCCACTCACACAAGTATCGACTCTGTCACTATACAAATACCGTTCATTATACTCTCGCACGGAGCACAAATGAAAGAAGTGGCAACACAACCAAATATGGACCTCAGCCTCGTAGCAACAAGGCAGCACTTAAATTCGCGCGAACGTTGGCGCCAAAAGAACGCGTGTTTAAAATGGAGAGAGAGAAAAAAAAGCGGAATGTTACTGTTACCGATTCGAAAAAGGTGTCGGATCTGATTAATGTCGCATCGTATACAAACGACTTGTTGTGGCTCCGTGTGGGACCGGTGCTGCTATTTCGACGCTTATGATACAATATCGATTGTGGTTTTATTAGGCGATATCCGGACGCCGAAAGAATTTATCGCTCTATTTGTGTTGTTCTTTGCAATTTGTCGGCGCCACTGTTTCGTGCGAATACAGATCGCGGCTGGATTCGTCTATAAATGGCTTTATGTCTATCTGTATCATGTTCGAACTGTGATTTTAAAAAAATGAAATGTTTATGTTTTCTTGTAAGAACAAGTTGATACATTTTAAACCGAAATATAACAATGTATTATTGGTATACTTAATAAAATATATAAATGATATTGTAAACCATCAATATAAGTTTTCAGATAGTTTTTTAGTGTATAGTTTAAATCGATACGACAACGAACACTTCTAAATGATGCTTAGCAATAGATTTCTAGAATTGTTTTTAAAAAATATCACAAATGAATCTTAAGATTCATTCACGCCGTGATGTAGAGGAGCCATGAAAACTCATTTTTTAAAGAGTTTCGTACATACTGCCGCCAAAACACTGAGTTTAAAGTTTTCTTCAAACAAGGCACAAAACGTTTAATTGTTAAAAAATGATTTGCTCAAGGGTTGCCTAGGTGAATTGCCTGTTTAGTCAGTATCTTTGTATGATTCCAGTTTTATTTCCTTACCGGTATTATGAAATAGTTACTTGTCCAAGATTTAAAAATAGACAACATATTGTGGAAAATGAAATGATATTGTAGAATAGATAATATAATAATAATCGTAAATCGTACAATATACAATCTCAAACTTTATTACTTTTGTGCTCGTCAGCTTGTAACTAAGTGATCGTTTGTGATTGAGGGAAAGGTCCATTCAATCACAAAGTGGTCATGTTGCCTTTTTAGAAAACCAGTTAGTCATGAGGTTTGTTACTAGTCTTAGTATGAGTCGGTATTCCACATCTTAAGCGGATACTGATTGTATCACACGTGCTTATGATATAATATATATTGGCGAAAGTATAGTGCCCTGAAAAGGTATTTACAATTATTTTTTTTACTTTTACACATTAGGCAAAACATTATGTCGATAATAGTACTTTTACGAGCTATACCACATAATAATCCGTTATTGAAATTATATTTTATTTACTTGTTTGTTTTTAAGGAAGATAACAAACATGGGCTGAAAATAACGGATTAGTAAATTATAAATTAAAGGTTAATAGAGAAGAAATGATATTTAAAAGGAGCGACAATAGATAGACTTTGTAATCATCAGCCGTTTGGCAGCATACACACATAGTCACTTGAAATTTATTTTCTATTCAATTAATGTCTAGTTCTTTTTTTAAGGTTATAAAAACAGGTGACGTTAAACAATAGTAAGGCCTAGACAATAGCACTGAGATGACATTCACTTTCCACTTTCCAGTGTCATCATCCTACAATGGAACATCATACATGATTGCAGATTTCTAGTGCCGTTAGTTGGGAGATGTATCTTCGCGTTGTTTCTATAGGCGATAGTTAATACAGTTAGATTAGTTAATACATACTTCAATGTGACAGTAATAGTAATCTAGTTCAAATTTATTTGTGCCTTTTGCCGTAGAGATTCTTTGTCTCTATGGTCATTTATACCACAATATTATGTTTACTATTGGAGATAAGAGGGCTGGTTCTTTTTTACCTAAAGGTTAAGTATAGGTAGCGTTCTTGGTATGGTAAGTAACTTAGAAGGTTTAATAGACAATCAATTTACAATGTTTAATGTAATGATAATATTGTTAAAAATAATTGTTTGTAAATAAATGTATTTATACATTTGATAATTATATGTTAATCTTATAAGTGAAAATATTTTCGTATCATAATAAAATGACCATAAATATTTACAACATGTATGGTCGATATAGTTATAAGCTTATTAATAAGTCACCAATATGGATTATTTTTTTTAGGCGTCTTATGAAGTATTGGATTAAACTGTAAGTCAAGGACATCGTTGGTATTGTAACAGAAGCTTATTAAAATGTTTTCATTGTATTAGTTTCATTAACTCCGTTTTTAAATCTATTATTCATAATATGGTATTTTGATTTCTCGGAAAACGTCGCCACTAATATTTTTGTTATCTATTCGGCTGATTCGCCTACCCGAGGTTATTTCAAGAATATGAGTTACTATCCGTCGCACCACTTGCCAAACGAATAATTTTCACATTAATATACTCTGAAGTCATTTGCTTTGAGCGTCAGTCAGTTATTTTGAGATGCATTCGATATCATAAATACACAAAATATAGATTTTAATATTATTGTTATCGAGTTGCCTTGGTTAATAATAGTCTGGCTTTTTATATTTTCGTGTGATGGTCGGGATCTATTGTGTCATGCGTCACGAATGAACACTAAGGCGAATATGTCCAGCCTCGTCTTTTTTAGACGAAATGCGATGAGGTCACAGGAGTTAGTGGTACATGACAATAGAAACGAACTTAGCTAAGTGTGTGTTTATTCAAGCAAGGTTTTTGACACGCCAACACTTACTTGGGGCTAATAGATTTTTCTTTTTTGTGCTCTACCTTCTTTGTTTTTTTTTATATTAATAAATTAGTCGAGTTGTCGACACTCATATTTCTCTTCGTTATGATATTTTTATTTTGACTTGTTAATGGTTATTGAATAATCATGCCTCCAACCCTAGTTGGGTGTTGTGTGCCCTAAATGTAAATATGTTAAAATGATGTGTGAATAGTCAATAGTGGTTTTTAATAAAGAAAAAGAAAAAAGATAGATTGAAATATCAATGTTGTAGATGAAAGTTTAAACTAAAGGTTATGCAGTAACCTTAGGAGTCGATTAGTTTTTATGCCCCATATTTGTTTTGTGTCTTTAATTAGTATATTTTGTAATAGTTTTTGAGTAATAGAACATTGCGAAGTATTGCGCTTTAGATAAATGTTTTCGTGTTTCACCGTATCTTATAATTAGTTATATTCAATTTGCTAACACTTAAATGATTATAAAAGTTGGAAATTTATTTTTATCCTAAGTTTGACCCAAACAAGTTCTACCACGCTGGCCATTTTAAATCGTTACGTTTCCCCGTCTCGGCTTCTCTGAAATCGTTTTGTATCCAAGGCCCAATAGTTATTACTCATATTACGCTTTATAACGCGTTTGCTAACAAAGGCGCCCAGCTCCGTTGGATAATATAGAGCGTATTGAATCGCTTATGGCGCTAGAACGTAACGCCGCGGTACGTTATGTCAACGTTACAGATGTATGTTGAAATTTTTACTCCGTTGAGAAGTATCATTCACAGGCCACGGATACAATATGAAATATCTTAGTCTTTTAAGTTTCTTTTTTTTATTTATATATGTATATATAAACAAGTATGTTTGAAGAGAAGATATCTTTTGTATAATAACTTTGAGTAATTAGAATAAAGTACACAAGCAATTTTATATCAATATAAGTCAAAAACTTTGATTACAAATGGGTAATTCCTGTTACCCTTTTTGTAGTTTGAAATGTTAACCTCACAATCTTTTTTAAGTCTATAAACTAAACCCTCAATAAAACATGAAACTGAAGTTAGTAGAGTTCTAAATAGCTATTTCTTCAGGTGTTGTTTCATTTTGGCCAATAACAGATGTGCTTTGAAACTTTTGGACGGTAGTGTATATATGATAGGATATCATTAATTAAAATTGCTTCAAAGCCAATTCATCCAAAGGCGAAAATATAATTGCGATGTATAAGAATTCATTTGACATTCATTTATATATATATAACGAAAATTCACACATTTATATAAAAAAAAAGCCTGTGTGTGTACATGTTTGTACATTTTTGAATTTTATGTTTTCTGAATTCGCCATATAAACCGTTTTGCAAAAGACATTGTACTAAAATATAACGTTGAATGCGATGTACAGCGTTCATTTAAATCAACCATTTTACGAGATAAGGATAATTAAATCAACAACTGTAAGAAATCATCTTGACGCTCCGAGATTGTATCCTCTCTTAAGTGGTCGTTACGAGTTTCCGTTAAGACGGTCACGATCCGGGTCAAGATTCAAGATCACCACGAACTTGACATGATAACTTTGAGGGGGGGTCGCAAATTTATTATGCGTGTCGATGATGATCGCTAGTTATTTATACAAACGTTATATTTATTTATTAAAACTTTGCTACCGGCGTCACATATGTGTGACGACCCGATTTTTGTGTGGGCTACCTATGGAATTATTTATCTATAGCCCAGTGACACTTATTTTTATCGTTCTATAAAATTGCTCTTTTCACTTATTCGGAGTGTTATAAAAATATCTCACAACAACTTAATAATGATTGGTGGCATGTTTAAAAAATAAGACGTCTGGGCTGTGATGGCGCTTTTTCTCCTGAGGCCCTGGTAGAGCATTAAATTTGGATGGTGGCCGTTTATAGGTTTATTGGTAAACTTGCATAAAATAGGATCAGTAAGGGTTCTACTATCATATCTTTGCACATATTTAAGCCTGGCTACCGTTTGGTGGTACCAGCCTTTACTGGCCATATAGGGACTAAGTCACTAAGATTTCTGTGGCTTTATTTTGCATGTGCTATATTTCTCGTCAAAGACAAAAGACATCTAATTTGTATTTTATTTATGTGCTTTGTGATCTTGTCTGCATCTGACATCGAAACTAGATCTGTTCCGCGATTTTATCGCGTATCGATTAAATCGTTCACTCTGATGAGATAAAACCGGTCGTGTCTCCTTGCATTTTATCGTGTAGGTTCGTATGAATGCCCTTTGTGACGTCAATTGTTGAACGGAAAATATTTTTGAGGACATCATCGCCTAAACAAACGTGTGACGTTACGTGTTTATCTATTAAGATATAGTAGGGAGTTAGAAAACGCTTTATTACATATGATTGTAATCATACATGTTTTAATAACGGGGTAGTTAGGGTGTAACTGCCTCCGTGGCCTAGTGGTATAGGCCCGCGCTTTACAAAACGGAGGTCGTGGGTTCGAATCCCGCGGAGGG
>DWHO01004326.1:0-11168 GCA_018247575.1 Eurytides lysithous rurik
ATCGGCGTGAAGTGGAAGTGTCTTTTTGCTTCCGCATTTCATCCGGTGAGTGAGGTGGCCGGTGGCCCATCCCCACCCACCCTTATTCCTTCTCTCACTCTTGTTCCCGCTCCTCCTCCTCCATTACCCCTTCAATCATCCTCCCTCCCTCTCTTAAAATTTACCCCCCTTAAAGACTGGCAACGCATTTGCAGCTTCAATAATGTTGCAAATATCCATGGGCGGCGGTAAACGCTTACCATCAGATGAATCGCTTGCTCGTTTGTCAGCCTACTACATAAGAAAAAAAAAATCTAGAAAACAATAGCGCAGATGCATCCTAGGATTGTCTGGACACGTATCGCAGTAATGTATGTATGTATTATTTCCGTTATAATATTTCCCGCTCTCCTCCAGGCGTGCTACGATCAAAAAAACCATTGCAATCCCCTTTTGCGCCTTTTAGTACTATGTGAAGCTTCCCGTTTAGTCGGATTTCGTCCGAATGCGACGTAGGTACTTGCTCCCGTTGTTGGCGATATGAGCCATTGTAAATAAAGAGATTGAGTTACAAGGTACCGTAGTGCCGTAGGAGCGTCGCTCGACTTAACACTTCAAATTACTCGGGCGCTGCAGCAGCGCTGCCCAAGTTCACACTTGATATACGTATCGGCGCCGCTCGAGTGCAAAGGGTTATTATTGTATGTGAGTTTTTCAAAATTGTGTATTCAAATAATAATGGCACGGGGAAAAAATGACGGGGAAAGCATAAACCAGCAAAATAAAAAAAAAATACTCCATGTCTCATTTACTACCTTTTTGCTTTCCAGCGGCGATGTTTCTTAGTTGTAACTGTTGTTAGTTCCATGTTTCCAAAATTAAAGTTAATTATTTTCATATGTGTTAGCCTGATACAAAAGAACAGAAGAGATTACCTCGCCTGTTGCAGCTTGAAGCCTCCTGAATGCTTCTTCGTCCCTGACACCGGCAGCCTGTTCCAATTTGTGTAATCTGTGTTCTAACTGCGCTATCCTCGTGGTCTGTGCTAAATTCACCTCAGGCTTCAATTTCAGATGCGCTGTTACCAACTCTCCCTGTTTCTTCTTGCCACTAGTCGCTAGATACTCGCTGTTAAACAAATGTATGATATAGTATAAAAAGGGTATTGTAACAACCTATTACCTGTATATATAGGTTGTGATATATTACAACTGAACTAAGGCTTTTCCTATGCAGATGGTTTAAGAGATGAGAGATATATGAGATAAGAGATGGCCCATCACAAAGCCGTTGAAAATTGATCAATTTACGATTGATACTTTAGCCATATTTTATGCTATTAATATTTTGAAGTGTGTAATGTAAAATATACACTTTTTCTTACAATAAACGTTACATGATCAAGATGTGGTAAATCAGATCTTTGTTGATTAGAATTTAAATTGTTAATAATAATAAATGTAGGGAGTCATTTATTATTATTAACAATTTCATAAGCTAAAAATAAATAAAATTTACAATTTATGTATTTTCAGTTTACCATTGTCAGAAATAGTTACACTACTAGAATGAAGCAATCCACTTTTTTCATCACTTTTCTTTAAACCATGCACAAAAAGCCTACTGCTTCAAATAAGAGTTTATTTTTTCCTATCTCACCCTACTGGTTTCACTTACGATTTACGACTTTTAAATCAGAAATGAACACAGTTAGCTCACCGGAGCTTTTCTGCCTTGGGATCTATCTGTTCACCTTCTTCTAGCTTCAACTCTTCAAGCAATTTCTTGGTTGAATTAATCTGCGCTGCCAATTTAATGTGCTCTTCCTGTAAAATATTATTTATTTAGAATAGGTCTAGATGAAAGAAGATTTTTTTGGGTAGCCTTGATTTTGTACTATGTATGAAGTGTCATGCATGTCTCACAGTCTCTTATGATATCACCACCACTCTTGACTTCCTAGTGTGTGCATACATTTTATATGATACACTTTGTTGGTTGTGTGTGTCTCTTAACACACCATATATGTTTATTATACACCAGTTGATCATATAGCCTTATCAATTTATTCTACCTTTTCACTTTCAGTGGCTTTATCCTTTTGTTCAGTAATTTCTTCTAACAATTCAGAAAACTCGCAGCGGAGTCTATTGTATTTTTCTAGAGTAGTCTCTGGTTCACCCTCTGCTGCTAACTCCCATTCACCTGCTCTGTGTAATACAAAATTTCTTCTAAGAACAATAAGATCTCAAAATTTATATGCATGCTAGAGATTATTTCCAGAATACAAGCTGCTTAAAATATATTTAATTCAGATATGTATCAATTCATATTGCTACAATTGTTAAAATTTAAATTCATATGTGAATATAAAAAAAGTTTACACAAACATGAATAAAACTATCAGTTTGACAAAAAAATCTTGGTCATTATGTGGTTGTTTAATTTAAGCTCTAAGGTTTGTTTAGTAAAACCTCAGGCAAAGAGTAATTTTCCAAATTAATTTTATGCATAAGTTCAAACAGTTGCCAACGTTAAGTTAAGAAACCTTTTTTTTTGAGTGATAAAAACTACTAAAAAAAAACTGCATAAATATGTATCATTATTAGTTTTACATTAAAATGTTCAAAAACACATAAAATAGGTCAATAAATGAATGCTTATGCAATCACATATAGCTCAGTCTTTAATTATTACAATGCTTTCAAATATAAAGTCATACAGACTTTATGATTGATGACTGTATGATAAATAACAATAATAAAAAAATATATATCATTAACTTAGTTATAAATAAAATAACTTCTTTATCCATTGCATCTGTCTTATAAAACATATTAAACTGAGTTTAGAAGGTTCATATAACATGTGAGGTAAATATTCAATTGTCTGAGATATTTTGTTAATTATAAAAAGAAAACTATAAACCTAAGCCTTTTTTTAACATTTTCAATAAGTGTATATAATGTTTATGGTAACAAAAATAATGTAACAATAAATCATTATTTTAAATATGTAATCTCTTATAAAATTATTTATTCCTCGTTTATTGCACTATTAGAACTACTAAGGGCATATTTGATGTCTTAAGGTATTCTCTTCAAGTCACCCCCAGTAAATAATTGCCTATTTAAGAGAAAAAATTACCTGTAACCAATACGAGTTTTTCTGCTCAATCTGTCGGAGAAGTCGACATTGCCCGTCAAGAACTTCCCTTTGAATTTATTAAAGGAGTCTTTCACAGACAAGTGCAGATGCTCAATATTTTCGTTTTCTTCATCTTCGTAAGGCTCTGGTTGGTCAGCCTCGGGAAGATCGCCGGTTTCGTATACATCAGGCTGATCGTATGCCTTCACAGAGAATAGTCATTGGTAAATTTCATATTTTATAATCGATTGAAAAAACACTCTTAATTAGTACTTACTATGCCAGGGAGATTTTCATATTTCGGATCTGCCATATTCAAATAAATTTTTGGCTGTTTATTTTTCTTGTTTCGCTTAAGATTTCTGCAATTTACCTATGCTATGGGATTCCTCATATGAATAGGATGACGTCAATTTATGCAAGTTATGAAATGTCACTTTGACAACTAAGTTCTTTCTTCACTTCAAGGCTCCGAACTTAAATTTTAGTTGAAGAAGTAATATAAGTGTATTTAATTTAATTTAGATGATTAATCTGGTCATCTAAATCAATCATCGTGTGTTTGATTTAAACTATTGTTCTAAGATCAACGTATATTTCTGTTTGTATTGTATGAGCAATTCTGAAAAGATTTTCTATCAATAATTAAATAGCTTGCGTTGCCTACGACTATAAAAATGACAGCAGCGTAAAATCGGATGAAAACGGAAATTAGGACATAAAAAAAATAACTTTTTTCTCTTTCCGAAAAATTAAAAGATTTGTGGGTAACGGCTGTTGATTCAAAGTGAACTGAAAGAAACTGAAGCAATCCGTGTTCATCATTGGTGATTACGAGAAAAGATCCTTATTATCCAAGCTGTTACCGTTATCACGGACTGTGAAACGAGAATCGTGAACTATGCTAAACAAATGGAAAAACTTTATACCCTGTTCCAAAAATTTGAGCATCATGATGCATTAAATGTGCCGAGACCCTTTTCACAGCCTGATCCTGTTGAACCTGTTCGCTGAACCCGAGAAGCGGTACCTCAGTATAACTACCCTTCAACTAATCTTTGGAAAAGTACCCAACATCTAAGTTCAATCCCCATCAGCCTCCTGTAACTGACTTTCAGCACGAGTTACCAGCAGCAACAACATCGTCTCAAGTTCGTGATGACGGGGCGGCCGTCTTGTCAGCTTGGCCAGAACAGACTGCTTAGAAATCTTTCCGTGATCCTAATTGTCTTAATTTATTCTCCTAACAAAGCATTGTAAGCAACCGTCGGTGGAGGTATATAATTTGACTATATCCCAATCTACTGTTGGTGGGACATGGACGCAGGTACATCATAAAAACCGCGTCCAGCTGCCTCGCTTCACTGCATCGCTGGACCAAGTATAACGTTATTAAAAGCGGCTGAGTCAAGAAAACATTTCCATCTTTGGAATATGCTTTCTGGAGCAGACGAGATAAAGAGTTATTTAAGTGAACTCTGTCCTCTAAGGGTTACCATGGAACAGCTGGGAAATTCCAATAACTATAACTCATTCAAAATTGGTGTTCCAGAGGACTGTTATAAAAAGTGCTTCTCTATCAATGTTTGGACAGAAAATGCGCGTTTAAAAACATGGATAAATTATAAAAAGCACACCCCTGAACCGAACAATGAATCATTTTACACAAAAATCGGCGCATAGTTGGCCGCGTTCTAATGTAGTAACATTCCGTGGTAAACATTTTCTACTAAAATGTTCGTGGTTTGAAAACAAAACTGTTAATTTGGTATGCTAGCATGTTGTTATCCGATCATTTGCTTGTTGCTGCGACTGAAACTTTTCTTGATGACTCAATGGAAGATGTTGAGCTGATTTCTGTTCACTGGACACTGCTACGACGAGATCGCTGTTCCCCCTGCGGTGGGATTTTTTTGTTGTTTTGCTTGCCGCTAGACCTGGAGTAAATATAATATATTACATATGTCGCCGAAGAGACCTTGAAATTTTTTTCGAAGCTTGTAATTTTTTCAAAGGTAAATTGTGTACTGGTGTAGAAGCGGCTGAGGCGTTTGCTGATTATTTTTCTAGCGTATTTTTGGATCAGTTGCCAGTGCTGAACTCAGACGCGTGCTCGGATCAAGGCTGTAATAGTAGTTATGTCAATATATCTACACTCCTACCGGGTGATATAGAGAAAGATCTCAATAGGCTGAAATGTAGCAACTCACCGGGTCCCGATAATTTGCCTAGATAATCTGCCTCTGTTCTTAAGGCTGGTAAGAAGCACGAAATTCTGCCTTTGTGTCATATTTTGAACCTCTCTCTTAAGGATGGCAAATATCCCCATCAATCGAAACTATCTAGAGTAATCCCGATCCCTAAAAGCAGTCAGAGGACCATTATATGAAAGACAGATGCCAGTTTGTGAGGTACGGTACACATGTGTCGAAACCTTATCAGACTAAATCTGGTGTAAGCCAGGGCTCAATTACTGGTCCACTGCTCTTCCAGATTATGATGCATGACCTGCCGCGACTGTTAACTAACGCCTTTTATATGCTGATGATCTCAAGCTTTATATTGAAGTTAAATCGGTTAAGGAATGTCTAAGTTTGCAGAAGGATATAAACCAAATTTTTAATGGAATGTTAGAAATAAAATGTTTTTTTTTTTCTCTTTATTTAAGAGCTTAGTCATAAGTTAAATTAAATGTTGTTCGATATTAGCAAATGCAATGTTATGACATTAGACCGGAAAAATAACCTTTTGCATTTTAATTATCATTTAGACTACTAGACTCAGTTCTAAACAGAGCTAATTGTATCAAGGACCTGGGAGTAATTTTTGATCGTGGCTTGACATTTCGTGACCACGTATCTGACCTTGCTAAAGAGGCGTTCCGTCGTCTGGGCTTTGTCCTAAGAAATTAAAGGGACTTTGATAATCCGCAAGTTATCAAAACTTTGTATAACTCATTGGTTCGGAGTAAGCTTGAATCGAGTGACTGTGTTAGGAACACATACCGAGACAACCACACGCAATAACTTGAAAAAGTCCAAAAAGCATTTCTCAGAGCTTTGTACAAAAAAGTCTATGGTAATTTCCCGTTTCTTTACCCGACTTAATTCTTACTCAGGCAACTCGGGTATAATTCGCTCGAGTTGAGGTGGACTCTGAGCCAGCTCACTATCTGCTGCAAGGTGCTAAGAGGGTCGTTTGACTCCCTACGCCTGCATAACCAGCTTTGCACATTGTACAACACACAAGATAAAACACAAATAAACACCTATGATACAACGAAATCATTTGAAGAATGCAAGAAAAGCATTATTAACGCTGTTTTACTCGCTCACCCATAGCTACCCTAGCATTATTCTGTCACGCATCGGACAACTCAGCCGGTACCGTCCTACAAAAATACATCGATAAAAAATGGTAACCACTCGGTTATTATTCAAAAAAAATCACTGAAGCGCAGAAAAAGTATTCTACGTACGATCGTGAATTACTAGCTATATATATGGCAGTAAACCACTTTAGCAAAACATTCGAGGGACGACGATTAATGATATTCACCGATCACAAACCTCTCACATACGCTATGAACAAATACCAGTCATCTACTCTCTCTCCGAGTACTCCGAAGCGAACAAGACAACTATTGTTAATTGGGTAGTGAATTTTCGACCGATATACGCCACGTAAGCGGCAATCAAAACATCCTCGCCGACGCACTCAGCCACATAGAAACAATATCGTGCCCATCTAGTATCGACTTCAGCGAACTAGCCTACGCGCAAGATAGAGACAGCGTATGACTCGCCTTTCACCTGTGACAACTTGGTCGGTATAAAGCGAACGAAGTATGATACCGACGGTGTTGCAGTGTGTGTTACAAAGTAATTGCCGATAGCCAATCACGACGTCGTAACTCCTTATCTCTTTCATACTTGTTGGCTTGCCTTTTGCATCTCTTTTTTTTTCTTCATAGAAATTGGATAAAATTTGTACGGAAAATTTTAACCGTTCGAAGGAAATTTAAAGGAGGGAACAAGCCGGGCTTTCGGTGTGAAGTTAGTAACGTAAAATTGAAATATAGCTGCGCGCGCTGCAATATTTAGACTATTGCGCAAAATGCAAGATGATTGTTTCTATGTTCACGTTTGTTTTGTTTATTGTTATAATTGAGCAAATGACCGCGCGTTACAATTAGTTTTCTATTAATTTGCTTTAATTACTTATTTTTTATAATCAATAATGAGTTTTAAAATGGTGGAATGTGTTTCTTGTGAAGGATTGAGGTGTGTGGACTTCTTAATGGGACAAGGAAAGATAAAAACTTTATATTTTGTAGAAAAAAAGAATCTAATAACGTCGCCCAAGCCAACTCCTGACTTGTGTATTTTTCAAACTACTGATAAAACTCATAAAAGACATTTCAATCGTTCAGTTTATAATAATAATAATTGGGTTGTTGGGTGTTCACATACCAATAAATTGTATGGTTGGTGCTGCATATTGTTTTGTAATTACGAATTTGTAAATACAAATGTTTACAATTCTTCAGGTTACAATGATTTAAATAATTTATATCTGGTGCTTTAAAGAAACACCAAAATTCACAAACATTAAAATGCTGTTATTTCTTTTTGTAATTTCGGTAAACAATGCATTGAAAATTCTTTATCGAAACACCTTTTAAACAAAATATCAAATCATAATTCCCGTGTTGAGCAAAACTGTAATGTTTTCCAAAGATTAATTGATATTGTTAGCCACTTAGTCCAACAAGAATTACCTTTTAGAGGTCATGATGAATCTAAAAACTCATTAATTAAAGGCAATTTTTTAGAATTAGTATTTTCACTTTCTAAATACGATCTTGTTTTAAGTGCATAGGACTAGTTTAAAATTTTGGGCTTGCCCTATGATATAACCCTAGCTAGATACGCCACTATCTGTATGTATTCTCTGGAATACGACGCGTTTTTGATAATTTCGCCCAAACGTTGCTTCATAATGTTTTAAAGTCACACCTGTGCAATCCATGAAAAATATACGCTGAACAAGGAACGCGCGTTCATTGACTTAAACGTTTTTAAGGTAGCCTTAGATAAAACATTCAAAGATATTTTCGGGGTATATTTTAAAGAGCGTAAAAACAATGCTCACACTTGAAACAAACAAATATGTGTTTGTAGTTTCTAGAAGAAACATTCGTTTTATGTTGATATAGTAAATGATGCGTTAAGAATTATAATTGCAATGATGTCATTCGCTTAGGAGCTTTATATAGTGTTACTTTGCGATTAATAATACATTGTGGACAACGTATACATTATGATGCATTGTTAGATCGGCGGATGACGTCACTCGAAGTTATTACAACGACCGCCATGATTAGGACACAAAAGATCATTTTACGTATTCAAAACTGTTCACACATAATACCAGGAACTAAAACGCCGAACGCCGATTAAACTGATTTGTTATCTTTTAATATTAATTATTATTATAATAGAATGTCATTGTTTCTTTTGAATCGCATAATTGCCACGCGCGGTTATATCATATCGCAAATCTATTTTTATCGTCAATTCATTTGTTTAATTCATTGTTTCTTTTACTATTTTTCAATTATCGCAAACCGTCAATGTCAACACTCAAATTTCATTGTTCCTGAAACGATAAACGTTCGCTTTAATGTCTTTTGTTGCAATTTCAAACTTCCGCCCAAATCGACCTCACTCGAAATCATATGACGTCAACCTACCTCGTCGACTGTCGATGTCTGCATTAAAATTTAGCGTCACGGATTTTATTTGTTTTTTTAAGGTATTTTAGACTTTTCAATCTCGACATTACGGATATAGTACACCAAGTGTGTGAGGATAACTATATCCGTCTAAAAATATTCAACAAATTATAAATGTTCAATACATTTTAATGACTTCCTTTTTGTTGCAGCAATAGTGCTGTATGTATATCGCACTTTATTAAAAATTACAGCCAAGTGTAGTTGTACATTGGTACATTATTGTGTGGTTTTATAAATATTCTTCTCCCGATTAACGGCAGCAGTTTCTTCTCTTCTCGTATTTGGTTTTAATCTTCGCTGTCTAGTTGTTGTCAGTCATTTCTAAACAATCGTGAGGAATATCGAAGAGCGTATTTAGACAATGGCAAAAAAGTACTATAACCTGATTGGACTGACGATGGTCTCTGACCAACGCATTTCATTCACATGCCCGCTACGTTCCGCACGGAGCATTTCACGTTCATTGACATGAATCACTATAATTGCCCGGTTTTCGCCCACTTAAGTTGCGTGACTGATTCCCCAGCAGTTTCCATGCAACACTATTCGCCTAGCCTCCTTGATTGACGTCTCAATGCTCTTTATTATCGTCGTGCTGGAAAAACTTGTGAGTTGATAGGTCGTTTTTATTGAATTCACCGTTGCATACGCTAGCATTCTATGTTCTATTCAGTATTTGTATTGGAATATTCTAGGATAACGTATATGCAGTCAACAAGGTAAAATTTACGACTAACGCTTGTATTAAAGGGTGGGTAATCGATGTCAATAACAAGTATCACCAGGCCCACGACGATCTATTCGAATAGAATGGTCATTGATTTGGGCTAGTTGGATCTACTTTTGTACGTCTTTGCATGACAAGTCTAATACTTAACCAATATACGTATGCTTGCTTGTGATAACCTCAATTAAACTGACACCTATACGCCTTGCCACTAACTGAACATCACCGCTTATGTATCTCTTCACCCCGCTGAGAATGTTCTGCTTCGCTCGGCTGTTTTAGCTCTAAACAAGCGGATTGTATCTAGGAGAACAAAATAATCACGGCGAGATATGAATTTGTGTTCGTTAGCGTTGCAATTGCACACAGACGCAACGTTGATATCACTGGATCTAGACTAGTCTAACGAATCTAGTGCTACGTTAGAGTATCAATCTTAGTTTTATTACGACGGCCCATCTGCTCCAAGATATGATCAATTTCTGGTTACAAACGAATTATGTATCTTTGCATACGCATCCTTAATTACACAGAGCTATTGTGCGCCGCGCGTTTGGAGCAGTTGGGTCGTGGTTCTCAAACGGTGCTAGATTAGGCCTAGGGCTGTGGTGACGTGGTGGTGTGTCTCCAGTATCAGCGGGTTGGCGTTGGCGCTCGGCGGTAGCGGCACGGGCAGCCCCACAACGACGACGGACACGCGCGAACACACTGCGACCTCGTCCAGGGCGACATCACCGCCCCCCTCCGAGAGGCAACAGCACTCCAGGTAGAGAGCTACACGCTGGGAACGATTTGGCTTATCTCTCTGTCTATTGCGTTTTTTTTTTGTTCCACGTCAATGAACGCTAGCTTTGTTTGTTGATGTTGATGTTGACGCCCTATCAACGAAGAATTCCTTTTTGTCACTCTTACTTAACGGAAACAGTTTTTTATAACACAAAGCTAGCTTTCGTAAATGTTGAAGTCATGGTGTTGGTTTTACATTGTTTTGTTTCTCTAGAGGTTTTGGTTGTTTTTTTTTATTTATTATATTTTTTCAATGGTTGTCTAAACTTTATGCAGTTTTAAATGCATGTATCTCTTTTTAGTGTTCTGATTTTTTTTTATTAGGAATTTGTTTGTGTCGTTTTTATTTCTACAAATTTTGTAGTGTATCAATGGTGTTGTTATTCTGGTGGTAATTTTTTTTAAAGATTTGTTTTATTGTGTTTTTAGGAATCATCAAGTTAAATAAAAGGAGAAAAAGTGGGGGAAATTTTTGATTTTAATTCAGGTATCTGATGCAAGTTTCAGCTTATTTAGCACTTTGGAGCTATGCTTAGGCTAGCTTGGTGATCTTGGCAAAAAAAACGAAATTTTTAATAACCGATTCAAATCAAATCAAAATCATTGTTCTCAATCAAAATCTCAAATTCATCAAAATTTTATTGTTTCCTGTTATCTATTGTAAAATTGTTTAAGGGGCAGCCAGTATATATCCCTTAGAACTTGCGAATCTTTAAACAGGTTTACGAC
>DWHO01004327.1:0-11168 GCA_018247575.1 Eurytides lysithous rurik
TAAATTAATTTTAAATTTGTCAATTTCTTGCTTAAATTATTTCTCTATTATATACTAACATAGCTCTTAAGTCTAAATATTGTTAACTAACATCTATGGATCACGGTCCGAAATAAACTATTATTATTATTATATATTTATCTTCTTTCAGTATTAGACTAAATGACGTAAACAACACGCTTGCTTATCTCTTCGGTGCGCTCATCACAAAGCGATATGAGATGATATTTAAAAATGAATTAAAATGTTACATATTATTATTATATGACCATTTTAAAGGTTTTTTTTTTGGATAACTCTAGGAAGATATTGCAAAATTGCTACGCTTCGAGTCGTCGAAATTGGAGGCTGGCGTTAAGACGTCACTCGCCGATTACTGCTCGAGACAAAAGGAAGATCAGAAGTCGATTTATTACTTGGCAGCGCCAAAGTAAGCCCTGGAATTATGTAACTAAGAATAAATTTGATGAGTTAGTTAAATTTAACGCCCTTTCTATAGAGTTAAGTGACGAGGCGCGTCAGCATTCGATGGTTAGCAAGATGGCTTGCCCATAACAGCACAATGCCTCACATTGTTTTCATCTAACGAAAGAAGAGTAGTATAGTTAAAATAGGGGCAGCTTTTCTTTTAAACAGAAAACACTGAGTTTGGACCATGATTGAACTCTGTGCACTTCTCTGGAATCATTAAGCATAAACTGGAATACAGTTATGCTCGCAAATTACTCTTTTACAGTCGAATAATTGAGAATGCTATGGTCCTATTTTATTCTGACTCTGGAAGGTGGTGCTAAATACATAAAAACATACCTTTATTTTGTGTAACTTTTTAATTTTTTATAGCCGTCAATTGGCCGAAACATCTCCATACTACGAGTCACTGAAAAAACGAAATCTGGAAGTTTTATTCTGTTACGAAATGTACGATGAATTAGTACTCCTTGAACTCAAAGAATTTGGTCGTCGCTCATTGGTATCCGTAGAAAACGATATGCAAAAAGACACAAGTGATAAAAATGATACAATAATTGGTAATATACTTTTAACAATCTTGTCATGTTTTATTAATTTAACATCATTTTTCATTAGTTTAGATTCTTTTGATAACTCCTCATCTTCTTTTCTGTATCTTTACAACAGGGAGTGATGATTTACAAAACAGCCAAGTGAACGAATTGATCTCTTTCCTAAAAACGAATTTAGAAGGTAAAGTCTTCGAGGTCCGCACAACGCAAAAATTGGATACCCATCCCTGTGTGATCGTGATACCAGAAATGGGCGCAGCACGCCATTTTATACGCACTCAGGCACAAAATCTGACTGAAGAAAACAGATTTGCTTTATTGAGGCCACAATTAGAAATTAATGCAAAGTAAGTTCATACTTGTGTTTAAGTGCTCTAATTTTTGTCTCTCACATCAACTTGTGAATTGAATATGTTTTAATGAATTGGCTTTTAGTTATATAATTTTGTTATTTATTTCAATTAAGTTTATTTTGAACGAGTAATGGATTTATTAACTATACCAGTTTGATTTGTATGTTTTGAATTGTTTTTTTTTTGTTGAAAGCAAGAAATAAAAGGCTTTTTTATTTTGTATCAACTTGTGGTCGTCGTGTATAAAGATCATATCGTGGCTTAAATTTCAATTCGATTATTTTGATTTGAATTTAAAATATAACATTTTACTTTAATTTCAGGCATCCGATTATCAAAAAACTACATAAATTGATTGCAAGTGACAAGGAACTAGCTAATATGGTTTCACAACAGCTATTCTCAAATGCAATGGTGACCGCTGGCTTGGTTATGGATCCGAGAAATTTAGTCATTCATATCAATGATCTTTTAGTCAAAGCTTTGGAGAAACATTAAATACTATGTAAACATTTACAGATAGATTAATATAATTTCATCAATATCTTTGTTTTTATTAGAGCATACGTATTTTTTTTTTACCAAATAGAATTGTTGTATTGAAAAATATCGAGTGTTTAATACCTCTTGAGTAACGTTAAAAAAAATTATATACTGAAACGACCGCCTTTTCCTCGTCTTCTTGAATCTTGTTGTAATATTTTTTTTAAATATATTTTTATTGGCTGTCGTAACTTTGTACTTATTAAAACAAAAAAAAAAGCAATGGTACTTGGTTACCGTCATACTTTTGTAGGCTTTTGAAAGGAAATCAAAAAATAACTGTGTTCAAGAGATGTATTATGAATTAAGTGCCATGCCTTTAATTGGTGCAGAGTGAACTTCACGCTTTTATACTCTTACTTTGCGCGCAATTAGTTTATAATGTGATAAAAAGTAATACAACATCGCCTATCAAAATATGTATTATCGATTAAAACGTAAACCCTGAATAAAATTACTTCCATAATTGTGAATAATAAACTGTTATACTAAATTAACCTCGCAACAGTTTGTAACATAAGACCTAACGCGATTTAGAACTCGCAATTTGTAACTAATTTTACCGCCTTAACGTAGGTGTATAATATCAGTTTATAATAATTATTATATGTTTTTCATTTTTTATCATCAGCCACGACGGAGCACTAATTTTTAAGACAACAAAAATAGCTCACATTGTGTAATTTCCAAAAATTTGAGCTTAGCTAAATATATGATAAAGAATCATAAAAATTAAAAAGAAATATTTATATAAATATTAATACTAAAACTGGAATTCAAATATGCCGGTTTAACATCCATTTACTGTAATGAAGGTTGCTCTTCATGTCTTTACAAATATAAGAACCGCGGACGTGATGAAAGCATTTCAAAACCACTTTCTCTAAATGTCTAATCTCACAGCCCTCATACAAGCAGTCGTCAGCGACTCATCCGAGCAGATCATTGTGGCAGATGATCGCCGTTTCGAACTGCATATGATAAACTTGCTTATTATAACCACTGCATTGCCTCCCACTGCAGTACTCTGTTATTATGGGCAGAGGTATCGCTTACCTTCAGACGTACAACTTGCTCGTCACAAGTTATCTTCTGAAACAATTATCATCGGCATGCCTAAACCAAATAAATACGCAGACAGCATAAAACTGGAGACCGATGGGCCTGCCAAAGCCGATGGGTTTCCTATGTTCCGTGGAGAAAATTCCCAAACGCATAAACCACTCGAATTATAAAACGCATAGACCCTAGATATAACTCACAACGAGAAGATTAGCTTAAGAACTGGCCCCAGTGTCATCCAAGTACACATCGTCTCGAAGCGTTGTCACAGTTCGACACAACGGCTTAAAATATAAACCACTAAAACTATAAAAAATTTAGCTAGTAAGGCGAAGATCATTACGTTGATCTTAGCACCTGTTATATAAATCTAGCAAAATTTTGCTGAAACGTAAATTACTATACACAAAACATGCATTCTTCCCATTGTGTCACAGCATTCGCGCATATTCTTCCCACATATTTTCAAACTGAAACTACTTCAAGTGGTACATAGTAAATTTCTCCGTTTCGCAACTGTCGTACATATTTATAACTCATATACGCCATCATGATTTGATACAATACCTTAATATCTTCACACCGTTCATGAATTATATAGTATTATTAAGTATTTCAAAGAATGTCGCTAAGATATTAAAGAAAATTATTTTATTCTAGCCCATTAGTGTAAAAAAAATATTGGAATTTAGTAGGCACTGCTTCGAGATACAAGCAAAACTGATGATGAGACATATTAACGCGCGCAATAAACTATTTGTACATGCCGCCCGTGTCAAGGGCACAATTATAGAAATGATGAGCTAGCTGAACACACCATTACAACCCGTCCGCTGGCGGCGAGTATCTGGGCGTGATTTAATTTAAACTTTTAACGCGAAAAATCGTAAAATAACCTTGATGACTAAAATCCTCAAATTCCTTGTCAATCGCGATTCAAGAGAAGCCCTTGGATAGGGTCGTGACCCATCGCGTTGATCATATTATCCATGTTGCCTCGATATAGGGTCGCGGAGTCGTTGCATAGTTTTGCTCCAACGTTGTCGAAAAACTCCGAAAAAAGCTAATTAACCACGAGACTAACAAATGCGGTTCCGGTCTTTAATTTAGGAATTTTTATTGGAACCGAAACGCGAAAACACAAACACTTCCGCCAATTTTCTGTGTGTACGAGATACTTACCTGATATGGCCCAACCGTTAAGCAATAGTAGAAGCGACTGCATTGCTCTACCACCGTCGAAAAAGGTTTAGGTGCAAGCCATTTTTGTCACCGTTTCAATATGAAAACGCTATGCAAACCAAAAATAAAATTTAAGTATTTATACTTTTACAGGTATTTTGCATAATGTTAACTCAAAATTGAAAATTATTACGACTCATTATCAAGGGAAAGTATTACACTCAATTTTGGATTATAACAGATTCTTTAAATTGTTATGTGACATTGTTAATTGTGTTAGTTACTTTGATTTTGGTTTGTTGTATTATCACATTAATTGACTTATTGAATTGATTAGACAAATTATATAACGTGTATATTTTAACAGAGGTTCCTAAAGATTAATATTTTGGTAAGGTGTAATGAAAAAGTAATGATCAATGTATTTCAAATATATTTTAGTAATGTTATTACTTTATTTTTATGACTTTTCAATCAGTGATAATCGATAATTTATGAAGTTTGAATGAAAAAATGAATGAGATCCATAGAAGCTAAGATAAATATACTTACTATACTAGGGTCCAAAAATGTTATACGAATACTCTAAAATAATAAAAATATTTCCATTAACATATTATTTAAACAATATTTTTTCGTTTCCACCATTTTAGTTAATTTCATGCTTTTGTCGTGCTATGAATATTCCTTATTATAAATTCTGTTTTTCACCATATTATACTCTTAACATTTTTGTTATAATTTTTACTTAATAGTAACACTGAATGCAGGGGAGGCGCGCGCGTACCGGTATTTGTGGTTTGCCGTTTGCGCCATTGAAGTGCATTGCGTATTTATGTGTTAAGTGTGTGCTAGGAAATTTTTATACTTGCTTTTCATAACGTCTTTTCGAAATGATATTTTATTAGAATATTTATTATAAAATACATATTGTTACCTTGAATCATATCTTATATATAAATTACCAATATATGCTTGAGCGTTATCGATGTAATATATTTCTCGCTATTGTGTACAATTTAATAATTCAACCATGAGTACCACCGACATTAGTCAGTTAGACAATGAAAATGACAATAAAACTTTAGATAAAAAGCAGATTGAGGCAGAGGAAAAAGAAGTTATGCTAAAAAATGAACATTTGAAGACAGACAATTTAGATGACAAGAAGAATGAAGGCGAAGGGCCAGTTAGAGCGGCACTCGCTGGTGAAGTTACAGAGCAAGGAAGGGAGGTGAAACCCAAATTTATTCCTATAGGAGCTATAAAGATGCCTGGATTCTTTACAAAAAATTCTGATAAAGACAAACCGAAAGTAAGTAATTTTTGTGGCATTCCAACTACATATATTTAACTATTACGTATTAAATATATTTTATCTTTTTTTAAAGATGTCGATATTATTCTATAATTGGTTAAGTTTTAGTGTTAGGCATTTTTTGTTTGTACAAAACATGTTAAAATTTATTACGTCGCATTTACTTGGCTTTTCATGCCTCATCACGTTTAACGTGTTGTTGAAAAAAATGTCTCCATGCAATGTTTATTATTTTACTTTATTTCATTAATGATTTTAAGGATTATTTTACTTGGTCACTGTATTCATTATACTATTGTAATATAATTTTATGTTAGACGATAATGCATGCAATGCAATGAAATAATATATATAGGACATTATTTTTAATTTTGGTATATTGCACGAAATTTATATATAAATTGGAGTTTAATAATCCACCTTTGTTCGAAATTCTGTAGGATGATGAGGGTGGTATAGAAAAGGATACAGAACATGAAAAGACATTAGAGAAGACCGATGAAGATATAAATCCAAAACAACATCTTGGTTTCCTGCAAGCATTTACTAAGCTATTGCAGCCTAAGGACAATGGTATTATTACTCCCCATATTTTATTTTCTTTTATTTCAATGCTACCCTTAATTAGTAAAATGAAAATAAAACATCTCTGCTTGACTCATAAATCTATGTATCAATATTTTAATGAAATAATGTTTTTTTTTTTCAATATAGATAAAGAAAGAGATCAACCTAAACGGTTGGGAATTTTTAATGTTAAATATCCAAAAATGTTTCAAAAGCGTAATGCTAACCAAGAAGCAACTCTTGCTTCAATGGAAACATTAGAGGATAAACTAGATGCTACCAATGATGGGATGGAAAATGTCAAGTTGGATGTTGCCGTAAGTTATAACAGCACAATAAATTACAGTTCATCTATTCATATTTGTTGCATTTACTTCTCATTTGAAGGATAAAGTATGCTTAATATATTGTACATTGTGTAATATTTGTTGAGCTGCTTGTGATGTTGATGATGGTAATGTGTGTATACCATTTATCTAGACAGATTATCAAATGAAATTTAGTTAAACACTCTTTGTTTCTTAAGTAACTTGAAGTTACCAACTATTCCAAGAAGTGTTTCATGAAACTAGATACTACAAATATATAGAAAAAATCCTTGAAAATCTACTTCACCTCTCACCTAAGGAGACTTTGTGTTGCTAAGAATTATAAATGAAGCAGTGTTTTTTATAAATGCTTACATGAATTATTGAATTCCATTGTTATTTAGGATCAAGAGGAAGGTAAAGTGGCAACACGGCTGCCCCTTAAAGAAAGGATTAGACAAAAGAAATTTATAAATGGTACAGTATAAATCTTCATTCTGCTGATATAACAGTATTCCTTTTAGTTAATACAGTATTTTCCTTATACAGATGATATCATGGTGTGTGCAGTTGTTGTATTAGTAGTACTGGCAGTTATTGTGGGAATTATTATTGGTGCCCGAGCAGGACCTCCCAATGAGCGTCCATTGCGTCTTGGACGCTTTATATCAACTTTGACGACTTGCGGACCAGTTGAGGGGTAAACACAATTTTTTATATAGAGCTAAAATTTTTCTTCTACATGAACTTTAACTAACACAGAAAATTTAACTTATGAAATGAGCTTTTAATGGTTTCTAAAATATCTCCGTAAAAATGTGCTTTTGTAAATTATTTTCGATATATTAGAAATTATGTTTATTAGAAAAAAAAAACAGCCATTAAGAAAACCTAACAAACTAAATTATATTGCATAGTCCCATTTCTATGAACCCAGCCTTTATCCTACATAACTATAACCCAAAGCCTCTAGTTATCTTCTGTGTTTAAACGAGAGTCTACATACTTTGGTCTGTGCGCAAAAATGGCTCATGAATACGTAAATCGCAATTTAGAAACGTCCAGCACTTGACTGCACATGCCCTTCTACAGTGTGTCTCTGAATAAGAGGCCTATAAGGGCAATGCCACTTAGCTCCCAACCTCGCGTATTGTATAGCCACCGTTACAATTACTTTGAACAGGAATAATTGAGTGGTGCTCAATTCGCCGTCGGCTTATGCTGATAAACCGGGATCCGGTGTTATTGAGACGTGATGCTAGAATGTGTCGCGCTATAGAAGCAAAAGATTATTTGAGACTTGCATCTAAGCAAATAGATATCTGATGATTTCGAACTATTTGATAAAAAAATAATATATTTTTTGCATAAAATACGGCTCTCATTGAACTTAACAAATAGATAAAATACTCAGTATTTTTTAATTTTCAGTCTTTATATCAATTCTAAACTGGTCAGATTAAGAGCAATTTATTTTTTCGCCCATTGTATTCCTGATCAATTTAGATTTGCGAGTTTATGCAAATGTTAATGTTGCAGCATCTACGAAGAGGGCGTGTACAAATTCTTCGGAATTCCGTACGCAGTACCGCCGGTCGGTGACAAGAGATTCACATATGCTCAGCCGTTGAACAACTTATCTTTGTGCTGGAACGGTACCTTGCAAGCTCACGAGCCTACTTCTTTATGCTTGCAGCATTTGGAAAATAGCACTATAGCCGGCAATGAGGATTGTTTAACTCTAGATATATTTACTCCTCAAGTGCGTTACGACTCACCGATACCTGTGGTCGTTTTAATTGGCGCCAACTCCATCTCGGGTGGGATAAGTCCCGCGCAACCGTCTGCCTTGTACGCTCGCACTAAAGAGGTCGTCTTCGTGAGACCCAATTTTAGACTTGGGGCATTCGGCTTTCTAGCACTCGATATTTTATCCAACACAAAATATCCCCCTACATCGGGAAACTACGGGCTGAGTGACTTGCTGGTCGCGTTACAATGGATCCAATATAATATCAAACACTTCGGCGGAGACCCCGATTCGGTGACTCTGCTCGGACACAGGGCGGGTGCGACCTTAACAGCCGCTTTGACTACTGCTACCAAGGCTCAGAAACTCTACTCTAGAGTCTGGCTCTCGTCACCCTCCGTCATATTTCCCGGAGATCCCTTACAGCAATCTCAGAGTAAGAATGAGCAGTTCAAGCTGATGAGTAAATGCAGCGATGCGGAATGCCTGAAACGCCTCACGTACGACGAAGTGCTGTCTGCAACTCCTGACACCTGGCTCGGCAATAACATCGATAAACTGCCCGTTGCGGAAGAGTTCACACGCTCTTGGTTAGTGCTCGACGGCGATTATCTAAGGGTGCACGCCTACGAGAGCTGGGATGCCCAGAAAGAGGCGAAGGATAAGGGCAAGGATAAGGTATTCAAGCCAATGGTGTTCGGAACAGCAATGCACTCTGGCGACACGGACTTGTTGCGAATGAAGCACATGAATTGGACGGCGGACATAGTCGAGAGGATGGTGAACGAGAGCTACATCGGGGAAAAGAACTTGACGGCGTCTGTTTTCGAGCACTTTAACAAGACGTACGAGGGCCTAGTCGAGTTGGTGTCATCCATTCGTACACTGTGCCCGTTAGTGAGTCTCGCCCGTTTGCGTTTGAGTGCGCCGATGTACGTGGTGACCGGCGCCGGCGCAGGGGGCGGTGTCCTGGGTTCCGGTATGGCGGGAATCAACTCGGACGTGGAGGCCATACTCGGCACTTTTGACTCGGAGACGCCCGAGCAGCGGCGCTTCATGGCGGCCATGCAGCAGTTCTTCTATTACTTTGTGTGGCATGGCCGCCTGCCAGGAGCGGAGACAGGCCTAGTGGCCGTCGGACAAGACCTCCTCCCCCTCCACGGCCTACCAGCCTGCGACCTCCTTATACGCGAGGATGTTGTCCCGAGATACGCCCACGTGGATTAAACTCGAACTCGCCTAAATCTTTTTCGTTTGAGAATACACCGATCTGCTGTATGTGTGCCCCTTGCAAATTTTTATATGAATTTATAATCCAATCTGATGCTTAACATCCTTCCCCCAGTTTTCGTAATGTTTTTATTGAAAATTTGTACATGTAGTTATTTGTGTTTGTACTTATTGTGCACGTATTTTTAGGTTAAGCGCTTAGAAAAATAATTGTATTATGAATTAGATTAATAAAATAGGATCTGTGTTTAAGGTGGATCAATGTAAGATCTGATAAGTGTAATTTGAGAACATGTGTATTGTGCCGTTTAGAATCTCTTAGATAGGTAAGGGTACAAAAATTTTGGTATTGCCATATATTACTCCAACTAAGTTTTTTTACTCTTTTGCATTTAAAACTTTTATAGTAAGACTGATTCTTTATCTAACGACAAAGCGACGATCTCACAATAAGCATTAGTGAAGGTTTTTATACGATATCTTTTTATATTTTTTTAATTGATAAAATGTATCACTTTAATAGCAGTAATAAACTTTTTACAGTTTGCAGTAAATAATTGAACTGAGAATAAAGAATACTCAATATATAAAAATTTTCGAATACTCGTTATCAAAACATTTTTAAAATTTGCGATAATTTAAGCCCTAGTTTATGCGATTTAAAGACCATTAATTATAGATTTACTTAAGTCTGAAATAATCCAAAGATAATTGTTTTTAACACTTTCTTTAATCAAAAGCTGTTTGAAAGGTATAACAGTGCTTTAATATGAATTTGTTGTGAAATGTATTTAATTATTAGTTTTACTGCACTTGTCTTGCCAGATTACGTAATATTTCATAACTTTTTTTTTATACCAAAGGATCTTAGTCTGAAATAATTTTCACCATGAAGTTTTCGTGATAAAACCCACCGTATTCCATACATGACTCATGGTTTTTAGTTTTTGCATTGTTTAGTGATAGTCACAACGCTTTTTTGTAAATTGGTATTTAACAATAAAAAAAGACTGCCTAACATTTCGTTTTTTTTTTGTATATGGTAAATGATTTGTCTTGTCTAAACGGATCAATCGGCTCACCTTAATGGATATTTAACATTAAAAATTCCCAACCGTTTAGGTTGATCTCTTTCTTTATCTATATTGAAGAAAAAAAAACATTTTTCATTAAAATATTGATACATAGATTTATGAGTCAAGCAGAGATGTTTTATTTTAATTTTACTAATAGGGTAGCAATAAATAAAATAAAAACA
Organism: Eurytides lysithous rurik; assembly: GCA_018247575.1. NCBI lineage: Eukaryota > Metazoa > Arthropoda > Insecta > Lepidoptera > Papilionidae > Eurytides > Eurytides lysithous. Next base: position 10,597 of record DWHO01004327.1, read on the forward strand.
AAAAATAAAATATGGGGAGTAATAATACCATTGTCCTTAGGCTGCAATAGCTTAGTAAATGCATGCAGGAAACCAAGATGTTGCTTTGGATTTATATCTTCATCGGTTTTCTCTAATGTTTTTTTTATGTTCTGTGTCCTTTTCTATACCACCCTCATCATCCTACAGAATTTCATTAATGAAATAAAGTAAAATAATAAACATTGCATGGAGAGAATTTTTACAACAACACGTTAAACGTAATGAGGCATGAAAAGCCAAGCAAATGCGACGTAATAAATTTTAACATGTTTTGTACAAACGAAAAAATACCTAACACTAAAACTTAATCAATTATGGAATAATATTGACATCTTTATAAAAAGATAATATATATTTAATACGTAATAGTTAAATAGATGTAGTGGAATGCCACAAAAATTACTTACTTTCAGTTTGTCTATCAGAATTTTTTGTAAAGAATCCAGGCATCTTTATGGCTAGCTCCTATAGGAATAAATTTGGTAAGTGATCACCGCCGCCCATGAACATTTGCAACAGAATTTGCAAATGCGCTGCCAGCCTATAAGGGG
>DWHO01004328.1:0-11168 GCA_018247575.1 Eurytides lysithous rurik
GGTTCGAGCCGGCCCATTTAGCAGCGGGAACAGCTGCGTGACTCTACCACCGACAATCATCTCGATTTGTGTTTTTTCAATATAATTTTGTCGTAAAATATGAAGCCAATATGAAATTCCTGAGGAAGATATTCATGGTCAAACTTTAAATAAGAATTTAAATTTCCCATTTGACAATTTCATAATCTAATAAGCTTCTCAATAACTCTCTTAATTTATGCTAGCTTGGGTGGGAGTCGAACTCACGTGCCGTGTCGTTAGAGCTAACGTCTTAGCAATTACACCGACCGATTAAAATATACAAAAAGCCTTTACAGATATGTGTGTTAAAACATACAGTCAATGGCCATAACTGTCCGTATGACCTTTAGCTGACAATCCCCTATTCTTTGTTATATACACGCGTGTCTTCATACGTCACCTTACTGGATGTGGGGTATATCTAACTCGTAGAAACTTAACATTTTCTCGAGTTCGGTGATCCGACGAAGCTTTATAAACCCGCTTAGAGCATAGATGTCAGTCTACAAGACAAAAGATAAGCCATTCAGGTAAACGAGGTATACACACCTTAAGATTTATAGCATGTGCCGTAACATAATCGACTATTCAAATAAATTAATAATTGATTCGACATTAGTTGTAGATTCGCTTCAGTGAGTAGAACTTTTGGCAGTCCATCTGTGATGGTACCACAAGTTCCGGTTTAAACGCCTATGTTGTGAGCATAATTATCATGTTATACATATCTCTAGGTAACGAGTACAGCGTAGCTTCAGGCAGTTTCAAACTTTTGTAGTTAGAAATACTATGAAACACTGTAAAAATAGTTATGCGTGTCGCTTTCCATTAATAGCACTTTAAATCTCAAGTTTATTTCATTGTTATACGTATCGCTTACTACCAAGAATACGGCACGCCGTCTCTTCTCTCGAATTCATTTGCTAAAAAGAAAACTGGTCGAGTCCGTTTCGGCAAAAACTTCACCGTTGCTTGTCATTCGCTGTCTAATATCTTTAGGCGAAAGAAGCGTTGAATGAAGTAGAGTTATAAACTGCTGCAGTCCAAAATATTCCGTAACATTGTAATGTTATAAGTAAGCGAAGCAAGCGCGTCAATTACCAACAAACCTACCCGTCCCGATACTTTAGTGACGTCACTTATTTGTTTCAATAATTAGCAAGGATGTGACACTCGCCAAGTGAACTCTGATCATGTTTAATTTAAATTCATGTACTCACGCTGCTGGCTTGCGAGAGACGTCATTTTGGAATTGTTTACGGATCGCACGGCAGTCTTAAGGATTTTTGGCGAATTTTATATAAAATTACTTAATAATATATCCAAAGAATAACTTTAAATGAGCCGGCGCTATGAGGAAATGTCACAAGGAAACTATTACCTCGGCAAGCAACCGTACAAAAAACCGTAAATATGATGACGTCAAATCCTTACTGATATGACAAATCTGAAAATTTGTTTGTTGGTTTGTTTGTTTCGTCTTCTTTTACCGAGCGGTATGATTTTAGTATCTTAATATTTTTGACAAGCAACTTTTTCTGTTAGGAAGTGTCGAAAAAAGAAAGGTGATATGTTATAGTAAGCGAGTGAAGCCGCGGGAAGACCTAGTTGTTTATAGTGGCTATTTTAAACCGCCATTAAAAAGAGAAAAGTTTTCCGATATAAAATATTATATTGCTTATTGTCCCGAAAACTTGGTTTTATTAGCTTTAATAATATTTATCGGTATGTAAATTCACTGTTATTTTTTAGGTGACGTATGCAATCGCTCGCTGATAAGAGTAACCCTATATGTGATCTCCGATGACTACAGGCGTTTTTGTGTGGAACGTTATTAAACAAACATTTCCAATATACTTTTTCATACTCGTTTAAACGTGAAAAAGATAATGGTTTATAGCTATGTTAGGTAAACGTAGACTTATCGGATAGGACGCTGTAGGATGCAGTTAGTGTAATTGAAAGATGGCAACCTAAATCCAAGCAATTTGCACTGACCTCAGGTCATAACGACGTTTTGACTTTGCTATTAATAGTTCTCTAGGGATATTTATGACTGTAATTAAATTTAACTAACACTTATCAGAACACGATTACAATAATGCAACCATTTTTTTAAATAATAATAATGTATTATAGCACTAATTACTCATTAACGTTCTCATAAAATATCGATTATATCTATTTACGTCAATACATTTTATAACGTGTGCATTGCATACCATTAGATTATGTATTTTAAACTCCCGACCATTTAAACACTCCATCCATCTCGTCACCAAGAACGTTAAGTAAAAGTAAACTCTTACTGTATTCAAATTTATGTTTATCGCTGAAAATCAGCGTTGTAGTTTTTACTTTAACATTATGCTGAGCGATTTCATAATGTTGAAATAATACATTTTGACATTACCCAAGGCGTACAGCATTTTGCATGAATGATTAATGTTTAGCGTTACATATTGTCGTCTTATTTGTTTTACCATTTTACTTCCTGTGCTGTGTACGTCAGTGGCGATTGTGTCAAATAAATTTCTTTTCTTTCGTTCTTAAGATATTTTTGAAACGTCTTGAGTTTAAATTAGAAATAATGCGCGATAACACTTGTAATAAAATTTCATTTTATAATCATGAAAATGGGTTCGTAGAGCGGAGGATGTCGCTTCGCAAATAGGTTATTAGACGCAATACATCCACCTGGTACCACTTATCCATCACGCAGTAAGTCCACTGCATACTACAGTAGTGTCTCTCCAATTGCTGGCGATAAACGTCACAGATGCGATACTCTAACGACATGTATATTGAAGTAAGTTTTGTGGTAGCGGGAAACTCCGTTGGTTAATGTGAGCCATTGTAGCGGTGGATCAGGAGGTCATCCGATTGGTCCCTGGAATTAGAAGATAAAGACCTTTTTACAAGCGACATTGTGTATATTTAAAAAGTTTATAGTAAAACTAGTTGTACTTGTAGTAGCGTGGTTTTTTGTTAGATGTCTAAGAAACTTCTGAATCTGTTGATATATGTATGCTACTACTTAATGGAGAATGAAATTATCCTTTTGATATATACTACTATTTTATGGAAACCCAAAGTGAGTCATATCATGTCATAAGCCGAAAACGCCGAAGTTCCGCGCTAGAAACTTCCATGACATAGCCTTGAAGTCACGCAGGTCAGTTTGGACTTGGTATTTCCATTGGTACTTGGGTCAGCCTACAAGACGTCGCCCACTCGGTCATCCAAAGTAAGCCGCCTGCTTCACCATCCAATCCTCCTCCATTCTCTCCACATGGCTCTATTGAGATATAATTTAAACTTTTATAAAACAACAGAAAAAGAGATGCAATACTTACTTCCAGACTGACTGACTGACTGAATATGGTATTAATAAACACATCAAATATTAATAATGCTAATAGATTCAGGGTTACGCGTTCTTGATAGAATTGGGAATTATTTCTAATTAGCACAAAGAACAGAAAACTATGATGCAATAGGTAAAGAAGTTGGTAAAGTTAAAACACGATAAGGAGTACGCCAGAGGAGTTCACTTTTGCTATGAATGTTTAATGTCTCAGTTGACAACAGGGGAGAAATCGCATAAAACATATTTCGAACGAATTAGAATGTTCTTTTCAAATTTGGTTCTTTCAAAATATGTTTTTGAGTTAAAAAAGATTCTATCATCCCAATTTCAATGTTTGACTTTTATTTTTGTTAAGGCATACTTATATGAGAACAAATAAGGTATGTTTTAAACAATTACGTATTGACCAGTAACACGTCACTAATATTACTAAGGTGCAGTATGACAAATGCACATATTAAACGCCTTAAAGTTTAAACCTTTACGCACTGTTTCGTTTTCCTAGGTATTAAACCTATATTTTTCCTGAATATGACTTCATCGCTCCCAGTTGCTAAAGCCCCGATAAGAGATGACGCGGACGAGTCATTCTTTTGCATTTATAATGGCGGGAAAATCCACAGAGTATACAACTGCGTTGATAATTAATATAACAACTTTAGTGATCCACAAAAATGATAAAATCTGTGAATTTAGTTTCATTTTAACAATGTTTTTTTATGGAATAGGAGGCAAGCGGCTCAACTGATGGTAAGCGATCATCGCAATCCATGGATATTTGTAACAATGAAAGACTCCGCTCACTGCGTCTGGTTCCCCAGGCCGACCACTGTGTCAGACACGCCAGGGCAGCTCGAGCACTACTCTATCCTATTCTGCCATCCAGGTTGCTACTTAAGACCAAAGTGGGGGTCTACAAGACCTACATCCGCTCACGCTTGATCCACGCGGCTCCAGCGTAGTATGCGCTGACTCCATTCGTGCAGACACGCCAAGGCAGCTCGAGCACTACTCTATCCTATTCTGCCATCCAGGTTGCCACTTAAGACCAAAGTGGGGGTCTACAAGACCTACATCCGCTCATGCTTGATCCACGCGGCTCCAGCGTAGTATGCGCTGACTCCATTCGTGCAGAAGCGCAGGCTCCTGCAGCAAAACCTCGCCCCCTCCGAGTGATCGTGGGAGTAGGGCGATGCGTGAAGAACAACGTAATCGCTTGCGGTCTAAGAATCGAGACTATCCAGGAGTTTTTGGTCCGATTGGCGCGTTGTTTGTATGATCGCGCTGACAATGGACCACATCCACATCACGCCTCTACACGCCCGTTCTCCAGACGGACACCCGCTCCCTCGTCGGAAGAGGCGGAAGAGGCATTTGGGGAGCCTGATACGACTGCAGCTTCGCCATATATATCTGATATACCGCTATCGCAGTCTGAGTAGGGGATTACCCGTAGGGTAAAAAAATCTTCCGATCTCGAGTGGTTATTGCAAGACAAAACCGCCCAAGTATTGGGGACCATTCCCGACATTCGCAATTCGGAAAATAGTCAAAATACATCATGCAAGCAAAAGACTTGCGTTGTCAACCTTTGACATAGAAATTTTTAGGAGTCCATCTCGCTCACCGGGCGAAACGCGGAAATACAAACACTTCCACTTACGCCGATATCTTTGAGGTCGTAGTACTTACCCAGTTTGAGCGTCAATCAATGACGTGATCGATTATTCATCAATGACGTCATTGACTGAACACGCACCGTCTTATTATGACTGACCACGTGGACAATGTCCTGTTGTTTTCTGTACTTTGAGAACTTTTGAACCAATGGAAATAATACATGCGTCAGGTTTGAAGTTAAAATACCAGCGATGCATAGATATACGTTTTACTGACATTTGTTTAACCCTGTTTTTAACTAACAAATATAAAGATGTCATTTCAAGCTCTACTAAATTATAGTATAAATATAGATATAGAAGAAAACAAAGATGGAAATATCAATGAAAAGACACCTCAATAATATTTCTTACAATTTTATTGACAGTACAGTAACATATTGTTATTGAAAAAAACTTTAAGAACTACTAGCTTTTTTTTAAATAAAAGAGCTATCAATTGCGAGTCCATCGAAACCGTAAACAGCTTTAAATGTTAATTTAAGTGTATGGAAACTAAATAACGTGGAAAATAATTAATATTGTATGAAAAAAGTATATAATTTTTAAACGAGCAAATTTACAACCTTTAGATTTTATGACAATACAAATAGGGACATAAGCGAGTGTTAATGTAAATAAATTCGGTGTTAAATGATTATTAAAAAAAACATTTCATGTATGAGCGAGCACCCCCTCCGTGTCCAATACAAATATTCTCCACATCTACATATAACGCGCAAATAGCTCAAGTAACCCTATCATCATCTCGTATTATATAGTATATGCTTAACCACGGGCGGTATAAAGTGCGGCGGTTGAGACGTTACTCAACTGGTGGCAGAGTAGTGTTTACGTATATCGTACGGTTGCCATTATTATCCACTTGTTTTGGACATGCCAGGACGGTATTATATTGTGTATATGATAACTTAGTGTACCAAAACCCACGCCCATTAGTAAACTGAACCTGTGTGTATTTAAATTATTTTTAGTTACAGTTAGAAAGGATCAAGTTATGCTTACTAACTGTTACAGTTAAACTCTTTTTTTTTTCTTTCAAACTCTTTTTTACTAACTCGACCATAACAACTGCACTGAGTTTGCGAACTAACAAAGTACCACTCATACATTAGTCTGCTAATAATCCAGAATAAATCGGGCTTTCGTTTCACGTTTATGCCGCTAGTATCGATAAAATCAAAGAGACAAGCGGAAAATATTTCTTGCCATTTTCTTTCTATGTGCTATAAAAACAAAAGAGCATAATAGTATCTGTTGGGAAATAATATGAAATGATCCTCATTTCATATTATGAACTGTTGATTGACTAATGAAAACTATATAAGATCTGTCTCAAATACTCTGTTTAAAGTCTCATGTCACGCCTTGGTTTGTCTGGTAAGGGTAGGAGAGAGTTAAAACATTAGAAAACCCTTTTCAACTTTGAAATTGTCCTTAAAAAATGAGAGATTGCTTGCGGTACTATTTTGCTATACCTCCGAAATCCAACCCTCGCGTGCCGCGTGGTCACATGCGTCGAGTAGATTACATCTAAGGCGCTCATTGGAAACAATCCGAGGCGATGAGTCACTGAGCCGACATTGCGACTTCCTTGTTCTACTTCGCAATTGAGCTGTGCACGCAGCGTTCTGCGACACCGACGGAATACGAGTATACCGAGAGAAGATAAGCGAGTTCAATCCTCGACCGAACGAATATATTTAAATGTTTATAATAAGCGATTCGATAACAGGAAACGCATGTGATGCAATTCTTCCCACCAATGTTTGTAATAAATAATTTATTATAAACATCGGTCGGAAACCCGAGAGCATTTAGACTGCGACGTAGTCATACTATATTGTCACCTGTATCTACTTTTTAAAGATGTACCTATTTTGAGATTCTAGCTACAATTTAATGTTTCATAAAAAAAAAAAACTGCACGGAAATGCGTATTTGCACCGATTTTAAAAGTTATAAAAATGTACCTAAATTTTATCAATAGATTTGTTTTTTTGCTTCTTAAATGAAGGTTTGAAAATTCAAATTGCGAATAAAATCGTATGTCGTGATCTTGGCTCCAAATCACGGACGAAGTATATCGATACGCGGTAAAAATTATATAGATGGGTGACGAAAACCTCATGGATGTATTTAAAAGACTACTACCGATTGTAGTAGAATTGTGGTAGAGTGTCTACCACAATGGTCAAATTTCGCCGAGCTGAAACGTCGGCTTGGTCATCCACCACATGCGAAGCCGTTCGGTGGGGGAGTGCGATTTCGCCCGGAATCTGCTGCAGAGTTCCGGTTGATTCAGCGCTACCTCACCGAGTGTAGCCGTACAGATCCCACCGTAATGTGGTACTGTTACGCCCCTCCTGGGGAGCTGCCCACCAAGGTGAGCGTGAGAGGGCTCCCGCGACACCCGACCTGTAGACGTCGACGTATACTTTTTGAAGAAAACCTCTGAACGAACTGATAGACAGACGAGCAGCAGTACCTGTTGAGTAGGCATCGAAGCACGCCTACTCAACAGGTCGCAGTGCAGAAAGTTTTTTATTCAAAAAATTACAAATGCCTTATGGTATTTACAAGGAAACTCATCATCATTCCGACAATTTTTATTGCCACCTAGGAATGAAATATTAAAACAAATACAATTTGACATATGATACATTCTAAAATAATTATAAACGTCATTAAGAACCTCCTTTCGTCGATTTTGATTTGTTTCGCTAGTATCTATAAACAAGCAAAACATCGCAATATGTATTAATATGTTTTAATATAATCAATATATGTATATATGTATATTGCTGATCAATGTCGCAGGCAGCCAGATAGGTAGGTACCTTTACTTGTTATACTCTTAGATATTGATTTACTTATAACTTTGCTCACCCGACGTCTAGACTATCGCTATCTCTCCCGATGTTCCCAGAAAATATCTTATAAATAGATATGGGAATAGTATTTTAAAGCGCGCAAATATTAAACTGTAACTATAGGTATGATATTGTTTTCGTCTATTTACCTGAATACTAAATATTTATATAAATATATTAAATCGCGAAGCTCGTTCGTTGATACATCCTTCCTTCAAGCAGCAACGTAATAATTAAGCAAAGCGTTGACCACTTGAAATGGTCTGCAGACTGCTTCGCGAAATTGTGAACTACGAAAAATGTCAATTAATTATAATCACAAATGTATTCTAATCTAAATTTTAAATTTAATTCGAACTTTACACAAAATGGCATGCGGATAAAGGATACCGCGAATTTTTCGGTCGGTGTACCATCTATCGATTTAAATGATAGATTCGCACATGTTTGCATTTTGGTTGCTTGTACTTCAACACAGAGAACCATTTTATATCTTAGGGTGATGAGCGTACCGCAAAGCCGAGCACATCTTGTGTGACGTTCTGGTGTTATGGAAAAGTGTAATAACCATCAAGCACTCGACTTACTTGACTGGCTTGTTGACTTTATATCCCAGAAGAAAAAGATCAGTAGGGTTCTTCTCGCATTTACAAAATTCGGGACGACTTACGTAGGCTTGTCGGGATAATAATAAATTTAATAATATCATGGAACCAGTGGCGGTACTACCATACAAGCTCATTATACACATTTATAAATTTTACTCCTTAGTAGGGCAAGCCGGGCTTTTGGGCTTGTATGGTAGTACCGTCACTGCATGGGACATCTCACAAATTTCCATCTGATCCCAAACTAGACAGAGCCTGTACTGTGGTAATCAGACAACTGATATACATACTTATGTATATTTTTTAAATAAATACTTACATAGATAATAAAAAACACCCAGACGCAGATCAAACACCTATGCTCATCGCACAAATATTTGGTCCTGGATGGGAATCGAACCCACGACCTTTGTCTTTGTAGGAGCACTAACCATTACGCCAACGGGTTAATATGGTGGTAGAGCCACGCAGCTTCCGCTGTGCTGTATACGATGGCTTCATACGGATTAGTACCACGGCCTCACAGAAAATGGGCTTGAAGTAGAAGTGATTTGCTTCCGCGTTTCGTCCGGTGAGTGCGGCGGCCGGAGGCCCATCCCGTTTCTTCTCCTCCCAAAAATTCCCACTTTAAGGATATAGACGCATTTGCAACTTAAATGATGCAAATATCTATGGGTAGCGGTGATTGCTTACCATCAGGTGAGCAGCTTACTCGTTTGCCTCCTAGTCCATAAAAAAGTGAACACAAAAAAACTGAGCTTTTAAATTAAAAAATGTTACAGGTTTTATCGCATTAGTGTCTGCGAAGTCTCGAGAAATTTACAGAATTTGTCAGCAAAAGGCATCGAGGCAGACTGGAATTATTTTCTACTATGAATCCAAAGTAATCTTATTATCAATAGAAATATTTCGCTGCAGATAAAACATTGTTTGAACAAGATTTATAACGAATGAAAGTGCATTTGCCACATATGACGTTAATATAGTTATTAAAAGTTATTATACATTTGTGACTATAGTGGCGAAATTGTTTCGTCCCGTATTGTACATTCGATACAAACAAGATCGATAGAAAACAAATATTTTTAAGAGCTGCAATAGGGTTTGCAGTTTCTTAACAATTCATGTATTCGTCAAAAAATACAGTCAAATTGAGAGCCTCATCCTTTTTTGAAGTCGGTTAAAATAAATTCTTTCTTAACATTATTTTGTGACAAGAAGACATTTAGACATTTAGTAGAACATTTTATTTTTTATTAATTTTCGATACGTCTTAAAATTAAAAAGAAATTAAATAACTACGATAATTAAAAACGTAAATAGCTTCAGTTTTATCACACAGTGTTTTGTATTATTAGTGTCATAGCCACTAAAAGTAAACTTTTCATCAAAATCAACATGTAACATCTTAAATCGAATTCTGTCTGGGACATTGTCGTTATGGTTGGGCGTCTCGCTTGTTATTTGTTTTCGAACTTACAAATAGAATACTTTAAAGAGTTATTTAAATCGAGTAGGGAATGTATGTTATAAGTATTGTTACATTTATTTCTAGATTATCATTTCTCTTCAATAGTGATGTGTATACACTTCAAGAGGAGCAAGTTTTTTTACGACCAAGATATCATCTCATTGTTAGAAGCGACTGTACCAAACAATGCTAACAAGTTTCTTAACTGTATGTCATTTCCTTACATACATATACACGTTGATTGTGACTGTAAAATAACATAAGTTATCATACGAAATATATTAAAATTTTTACATATTCCATTGCGTTTATTCATTTGTTTTACGCTTAATAAAACATTTTGTTATTAGTTTGTCTTGATGACGAGCACAGCGCAGGGCAGCGCAGCGCAAGTGCTGGTAGCTTTTTGTTTATATAGAAAAATATCAAGACGGCATCACGACCCGCTGGCTTCGTTACTTTACCTCCTAAAAAACTGGTTGTTGCTTTTTGTAAAATACGTACTTAAATCATTGTTTTCTTATGTCTACCATACGAATCATTATGCGAGGATTCCATTTTAAATTTTGCATTCTTTAAATTGGAACTCCCGATGCCTAAAGTCTTACAGCAGGGGTGCTCAAATGGTCATTGTGAGTGCGAGTTTTTGTGGCCATGCCAAAAAGGCATGGCTATGAAATTCTGTAATCACCCTATATATGAGTATGAGCAGTGGCGGTACTACCATACAAACCCAAAAGCTCGGCTTGCCCTATTGAGGAGTAAAATTTATAAATCTAGTAGTATCGCCACTGAGTATGAGTATACTTATACCTGCGCCAAGACACACCCGACTTGCCTAGATGACAATCACGAATCAAAAACATATATTTTCAGTACGATAGAGTCGATCGATCGGAAGCTAACAATATTGAGGTAGATCCACTGTTACAGAAAGGAGTGAGGTCAATATTTTGTTTAATATGCAGTTGATTGTAGAGACTTGAGACTTGCAAATCCTAATCTCTCTTTCTCCTACCCTTATCCCGATAGGTGGGGTCGGCACAACACGTATTTTTCTTCCATACTTCTCTATCAGCCGTCATCTCCTCAGTAACATCTTTCACACTCATGTCTTTATTCACGCAATCCATCCACACTTTCTTC
>DWHO01004329.1:0-11163 GCA_018247575.1 Eurytides lysithous rurik
ATTTAGTCAAGAAATACGACGGCCGGAACTTCTTAGTCTTAATTTTTTTTTAATTAATTATAGGATTCAAGCTGCCAACCGTCTTCTCTATTTCAATATTTTAATGGTCTCATAAACCGTGGAGTTTTTTTGGTCAATACAATCTAATGCAGACCTTTAAATGTGTGTTCACAATCTGCAGACTTGTTTGATTTTTTACTTTTACGTGTTTGACGTCAGCGACACGCTTATTCACGCAGGTTTAATTGACTATTTCAGCCAGTCCTTTGTTCCTACAACTAGACTACATTTACATTTAAGCTTGTGCACTCCTAAATTTTGTTCAATTGTATAAACTTATTTCCTAGTATTTTATAGTGTTGCCGTAAATACATGAAATCATCACTTAATTATTGTCTATAACTTTATATACACTACGTATATACTGTTTACTGTCCGCACGTGGTTTCGTAGTAGTTCAGTACTGTAAGCTAATCCCAAAAATTAATGCATCGTAATTATGTCTTTATTCAACATAATCGGAAATAAAAATGCGACCGTAAAAGTACCACTTGAAAGAGAGAAGTGCGGTGGCAAATCATGCGATCGAAGTGAAAGTGAGAATGAGGCCGCGCGGGAAAGTAAAACCGCCGAATGGTGCGACCAAGTCGCTACCCGACGTCAACGTAGTATATCGACATCCAAGCGATACACTTTGAAACTATTAAATCTCACCAAACAAACATGTTGTGTTTTTTCAATCGGTTATGTTCAAAATAAAGAGCAATACCATCCGTGTTTTAATTTAAATGCAAAACTCGCCTTGGCCGCGTGGACTTTGATCGACTGTAATTTTTTCCAGAGAAAAAAAAGAAACCTATATCGATACCACTTCGTACTAAAAATTCCGGAAAACCCTATACCGATGCTAAACACATCAAATTTATAATATTAATCAGGGTAAGACTGGGATGGTTCAAGTTCCGCTATATTACTAAAATGAGGTTATTTATTAAATTCGGTGCAATTATAAATTTGTAATTATTTCTTAAAAAAAAAATGAGTTACAAACATTTGCTCAATGTTATTATATATTGGAACAAAACAGTTTAAAAGAAATTTTACTGCAATTAAAATAGTACAGTAACTTCTACTGTTTTTTCAAGGAGCAATATAATGACATTCTTTACAGATCGCTTCAAAACTAATGAATGACGAAATATTCTAAGAAAATATATTAAGGCCAATAATGGCAATGGGCAAAGGTTGTTAAAATATTTCGAATTCGAATACTCACCTAGAATTAGAAATGACAGCCGCCTTAGGAAGTCCGGTGGTACCGGATGTGTAAATATACAGGAGTTTTCCATGGAAGCCCTGCGCATCCGCCAAACTCCAAGGAGCTGGTGGCGTGGTTTCCAACAACGAGGTGAAGTCACCGATTTCATCGCCGCCTCCCTTTGGCGTAGATTGCGAGGGGTTTAATGGACGATGCGAAAATTTGAACAATTTAATCGAGGGGTCGAGCTCGCTGGCAATCTCTTGTACAGCTGAAATAAAAATTCTGCGTAAAAAACTACTAATCTACATATTCGAATAAGCGTTAATTTCTTTTTATAAATCGGTTTCATTTATACCTCTCATGGCTTTAACGTCAGCGACAATACATACACGTTAACCTGAACGTTTTTTATAAGGTACAAAAACAATATCAATGAAACAAACATAAAGATACGTGCCAATTAAATAGAAATATAACATACTTATTTGGCCAAAGAATAGAAAAAGAAATTGGTCAATCAAAACACTGAAATCAGGATAAAATACGATCAGTTACTGTAACATTTTCGTTATATGTCAGCGAAGCGAAGCAAATACTTGTAGATTTCAGGAACGACAAATATAAGAAAAAGCGAAAGCCCTCTATATCGAATATAATTTGATTTGCGGTTTTGATGGTAATACATATTTATAATACGCTTCCCGTTCGAACTGTCACATATTAAGAGACCTACTCTATTCCCGTTATCAAAGGCCTTCAGCTTTTATTTATGTATCGTTACCTTAACCTAACTTTACATCACTAAAATGTAAGGTTTGCGTGTAATTTTAACGAAAATATGGCATGTAAGCCAGCCATATTCTCATAAATTTTTTTTTTTCATTTCCATATTTTCTTAAAAAAAACACAGAAACCAGTTTGAAATCCCAAGCTAGAACCAATATACCATAACCCTCATTTAAACTAACACAAGAAGTGTAAATGTAATATTTCTAGGACATGCATGGTCAGTTAATCTTTGAGGGCGCGTTCCGAACTCAACCTTAATACTCTTTCTAAGGAGATTTTATCTGGCATCCTGACATATGCTGTTACATACATTCTACAAATTACTAATACTTACAGTTTTTTTATATACAAGTCTATACAAAACGCAGTGTATTATTAGTATGACTATAACATTATTTGATTTAGACATTAAGATGCATAAATTTATACAATACATAATTATTTTATGCTAAATTTACACAACACAAAAGGCTTTAAATAAATATCAGATTATAAGTGGGAAAGCCAAATTCAAACTACTACTTCGTAAAAAAATCATGTACAGAATAATTTTAATTTATAACTATATAGTCCAAAAGTACGAAAAAATTATTCATTTATGTTGTTCTAGATTAAAGTTATATATTTATCCACTTGAACATCCAGAAATCGCGAATCGTTTTTGGCGGCCAAATTCCGCACGCAATAAATATTTATCGTGCCAAAAAACTGAATATCGTTCCTTGATAAAACATTTGTAAAAAGTGTAAACTTACGTACGAAAAGACAACACAAAAATACAAATAAGGAAATGGCAAAAACATTATTCAGTTATCTTTAGTATGACAGAAGAGACTTATAAATCAAATTAAAATATGGTATTAGTGAAAAAATAATAATTCATACCTGCCTGATATTCATCGGAAAATATTAGGATATCACATTTGGCGACATTGATTGAGTGAATTAATGCTTTGCCTCTTTGATTTGTGTTAATCAGTGGTGTTATACCACCCAATCTGGCATTACCAAGCCATAGTGCTGGTAATTGTGGACAATTGTTAACAAAGAGTCCCACTATGCTACCATTCCCAACTCCTTTAGCTTTGAGCACAGCTGAAACCCGTAAACTGAAATCTTCTACCTTAAATGGATAAAAACAATTAACATTGTCTTTTGATTCTGCATTATATATACATAAAATTTACACTTCCAAACTGATTTTACTCTGTTAATAAGTTATAATGTTAGATAAAATATTCTTAGAGATTGCAAAATTGCATTTACCATTTAAGATTTTTTAAAGTTTAATGCAGTTTTTTTATTAGTTTGTCAATGATCAAGTAGCATTTATAATTTTCTAATTATTATCTGCTTTAATATGTAATTAACACTGATAGCTCAAAACAGCCGAACTCAGTAACATTTTTTTGTAGATCAGATTGAAATCTAAAAAAGCTGAGCTTGATGCTTATTAATTGAAACACCATCTCATATGCATTTGAGCACACTGTTTAATTTTTTTATACTTAGTTTATAAGAAAGTATATCCATATTCAAGAAATACATTAAAGTATAGCAACAAAAAAAAATTAAAGTCATTAAACTTTTAAGTAGATAGTTCTACCATCTTTACCAGTTTTAAACGGTGTCCATTTATAAAAAACTGTTAAACCTACGGATATAAAATTTGAATACAATACTTAATTGACCTATGTCACTGAATGTTGATTAGTAAAACTGCCTTTAAAAAGATTTTATTTAATAATAAAATTAAATTATTTATAAAAGATAACTATAATTAAATATTTGTATATGCTATAATAACCTTTTTCATAAGTAAATGGCAGTAGGGTTTTTTGAAAAATTTTCCCAAAATATAAAGTATATTATTAAGGATAACACAAACCTCTTTAAATGTCCAAATTTCATCTTGGAATAAAAAGCATGTCTTTCCAGGATGTCTTTGCACAACATAATGGAAAATATCAGGCAAGGTCCAATTCTTTCGTGTCAATTGCCATGTGAGCAGCAGTATTTTGAAATAACAGAGAAGTGCTCTAGAATTTAAATATTAAGATGAATTATGTGTTGTAACTTTTTATTAAAAAATTCAGTGATACTTTCAATTTGTAATTTGAGTTTGTACCATACAATGTTCAAAAGATTCAATAAACCAAAAGATATCTTGTTTTTGTTAAATCGGTGTTCAGTTTTATTGTTTAAACAGTAACAATCATGTAATGAGAAAATCTTTCTTCAAATTCTTGTAATTTTACTGTATAAAGGTTTTAAAGAATTAAAGTATGGATAAGTAAAAAAAAATGATTTCAAGATAATCAAGGGAAGACAGGTCGCATTATTTAAAAAACTATTCAGTAACATGCAACCAGGATGTTTACCTGATGTCTCTTGGAGCAGTCATAAGAGCAACATAACACCATCTTGTATGAAATATGAGAGCAAATAAAACACCTAAAACTATTGCTAATCCAGTCGTCACAAAAAAACCGAGAAATAGAATAGCAACACAGAAAGCCGCTACTATAGCGGCAACCACGAACATCATAACGACCGCTTTACACCACGAAACACGGTTAACTGGTAGAAATCGACATCGTCTACACTCCGTGTGCCATAAAGCCAGCACGTTAAAATGACACAATGCTGGAGTTAAAAAATAGTTACCGGCAAGACAATATTTTTAAATCTTTATTAACTTTGAATTTAAATAAACTGTACATTAAAAATATCCTTTATATATTTTTTTTTATAATTTTATGTGTTTTGTTTCCAATTAGAACCCACAAAACTAGTTAGTTTATAAGTTAACCGTGATAAATTAAACAGACACAACGGCTAACTTTAACGTCAATGTCAAATCTATAGACGCATGTCAAACAAACAGAATATAAATCTGTGTTCTAAGCCAAAAACAAAACAAATGTCTTGTATATATTACAACACGTCTCTCAATAAATATTATTAATTTCGATTAGTAGCATTTCATGAAGTACGGATGTGATAAATTTACGTATTTTTTGGAACTTTATTATATTTGGGATCTTTCAATCGTTACAAAAAGCGTATGCAAAATATGGTAATAAATAATATTTTCTCAGTAGACAGTAGTAATGTAAAATTTGTTATTTGTTACGTTTATGACATTTTTTATCCTCCATTATGCATTGTTATTGTTCTCGTTCTTTTAAAAATACAATTAATACCGATATGACTTTCCTTCTTATTTACATAAGAATTATGTTATGAAGCACCTTATATGACTTAATTATTCATAAAGATTGAACTAAATTCATGATAAATGAAAAATACTTTTTTATATGTGTTCAAGTCATCCATTTGTTGTTTTTTATATATATATATTCCGATTCTTTAGATGGATTGTCATGGTTCCTTTTTAATGAATTCTTATTACACAAGATTAAAATGTATACCCGATAATTACACAGATTCTGTGCAATTATCTTCTATTATGAATTATTAGCTCTTGAGCTATTTGATTAACTTACTGTAAATTTCATTCTATACTTAACGCATTATTAAAAAACAGCTGCATATAACCTATTTAACTACTTCATATATTACTTAAGATATAACTATTATTTGAAAAAAATGTGATAAAAACTTTTTTTATATATTATTGAAATTTAAATGAAACAAATTACTTACAAAAATATTTTTTTTATTTTAAATGTATAGGAAACAATGTCACCGAATAGATTCATAAACAGCTATAAATAACACAAACAGAAGCTTAATATTACGTTTGAAACTTAATAATGGTTTGTATAACGTTTCAACGTTGATAAAAATGTTTTTGAAACAAATACTATTTTATATTTACAACCAAAGTGAAATTTTACTTTATCTTAAATTTTACTTTATTAAGTTTCTTAATAATTTAAATAAAGGTATATTATTTTCTAAATAATTTTATATAAATCACAGTCTTATTTGTCCTGACATTATTTTTTCATATTCCTCAGAACCTAAACTAAGATATTTCTCTGATTTAGGGTCTAAATAATAGATCTTATCTTTTGCTATGTTCGGATCGTAACCCTCTTTTTGCAAATCCACTTTCTTTAATTTGAAGGTACCTGGAACATAACAAATAAATTTAAATATTTTTAAAAATAAAAATTATGCCATTTATTTCAAAACAGAATGTTATTTTAAAGCTTTTCGGGTTGATTTTATTTTTCTTTCTTAAAAACGCTGCCCCTATTGTAAGATAGAAATTTATTATGTTATAAGGGCATTTTACATACATAAATTTTACGCGAACAACCACCCAGATCCGAATCAAATATCTGTAGTTCGTACAAATATTTGCCCCGGGTGAGAATCGAACCAACGACCTGCGACGCCGAAGCCAATAGGTTAGCAAATGTGCCAAACGGTCATCAAGTCTTGATTATTTGAAATCCTATGCACAAATGTGGAGACCACTATACATGATCAATGTTATATCGTTATATCGATGTCTTTCTATTTCGAATAATCGAAATTTTGGTAGCTAAAACTAGCGCTACGTTATGGATACGCATATAAAAACAAGCAATAAAATCCGTACTTCTAGGTGGCAAAACATGACTGAAAGATGATAAAATTTATGAGCTTTTTCTATTCAGTAACAGTAAGAAACAATAAAAAAAGCAAATGTGAGTATTACCAGTCATATCAAGGCTGTTCATGACTCGCAGAAACACAGGTCGAGCATACTTCGGTAAATCTCTCGCCATGTCTTTTACAAGTTTATCTAGATCTAAACTGTCGTCGGCATCGACTATACCGCACATTCCTGCTCGGCCTTCCGTGTTTGGAATCTAAAACAAATGTAATTTAATTTCACATCATACTCCTTTTTTAATAAAACATATTAAAAGTAATAAGCGCTGCGACCGCAGTGGATAGTAAAGAATAGGTCACGGTAAAGACATAATTGGTACCAAATTATCGGCCTCACTGCAATGTGCCCATAAATAGTACTCAAAAAAGTTCTTAACACGATGAGTAAATAGAAATTCTTAATATGTTTCCTAAATGGTAAAGGCACGAAATTCTACCTCGACACCATATACGACGGCGTCTCGTTGATCGGCGACCCTTGATATGGCTGCCTCCACTTCAGTGGTGCTGACATTTTCACCGCGCCACCTGAACGTGTCACCAGTTCGATCTCGGAAATACAGATAGCCCAATTCATCCGCTACAAGAATATCACCTAAAACATTAATCTATATATTAATATGTGAAGAGAAAACTTTGTACCCCTTTTTGTGTTCACGGAACACACACAGTACATATTATGAACGATATAGTAACTCGAATATATAATAATCACGGCCCCTTAGATTAAATGGAGCGAGCAAGATACTATAAAAAGATTACGTAGATAAATCCAGGGGTAGCTTGGGCAATTCGTTAGCATAGCTCGAGCAAATGTAATATTATTTAGAAAATGGAATACAATGTTTAATCGTTGACACTTCGTACCCGAAATGAATGCGGAATCGCCATGTTTAAAAACATCTTTAACTACTTTCTTTTCGGAAGCCTGTTTGTCAACGTAACCGAGGAATGCTCTTGAAGGATTACTTGGATTTATTTTTCCTATAAATACTCCCGGTTCATTTGCTTTCGCCACCTAGAAATAAAAAAGAAATATTTGGCTATCAGAAATTACGTGCAATCATTTACGATACGGGTAACACTTATCGATTGTTTATATAAGTTTTTAAAAAAACTTGACACGTCAATATAAGAAATTTTTCAGGCAATTATTTATAAAAAAAAAATATTTTTTAACTTTGTATTCTGTTCTTAATCTTAATTGTATAATTATGCTAAAAATCCTATTACATTTGTTAAATAATTTTGATTTGGATTCATTATTGAAATAATCGACTTATCGATTTATTAAAACTAATTTTTTTATGTTTTTCTTTCCTTTTCAAAGTCTGCCGCAGTAGGGCTACTGCATTGACATATTATACTGCCAAAAATTAAAGTACAACCAGTGTTTCGTTTTAATGAGAAATGTTCTGGTAATGAACATCTCAATTAAGTGGGTGACCTAGCCCAGAGCCAAGCCAAACTTCTGTATGGCAATGGACAAACCTGTCAATCATTATCAGGCGAATGACTTTCTCAACTCGCACTTTATCTTATAAAAAAATTACAAATAACTCCAATAAGTAACCTATTATAAAGTGGGAACGTCCTTTATACCTGACATAATCCACGGGAACTGCGAATGGGTTCCCCAGTGTCTTCATCCACTTTGATTATCGCTATCGGATATACCGCCGGTATGATTCTTGATACGAAACCTATTGCTCCAGTTTTGTTGTCAATGTTCACTGAAAAAAAAATTAAAACGATAGTTAATATGCACCCTATACAAGCTGGTCCAGGGCGGGATTGCTAACTTCTAGTAAAGTACTACATATACTTATATGTAAAGGTTGTTTGTTGAAAAAGTTAAAACAGTAGAGTTGTTATAAGTTACATATCTTGAGTACTACTGAAACGATACATTGTATTTTTTTAACAAAGCCACTTTGCTCGATATGTGTTTTAATAACATTTGTTGAGCCTTTTTTATTTATAAACAATGTTCCTCCCGACCGATTTTCGGCTACGACGACCAATCTACAAAAGATGAGCTAACTGCGCGGGATATTTTATAGTGCATATGCGCAGACTGGTGCACTTACTCTTCTTTCACTCTCATATCCAGTTGGGATGGATACCCGACAACGGGTAAGTAGTCAGACGGTGTAGGCACTATTTCAACCTTCACAATTTTTTTTTATGGAATAGAAGTTGCCTCCTATACACCAACACCACAAGTAAAAGGCTTGTCTGATGGTAAACGATCACCGCAGCCCACAGTGACATTTGCAATATCAAAAGAATTGCAAATGCGTTGCCAGCCTTTAAGGTGGAAATTTATGGAAGAGGGAAAGAAAAGGCTGTGGAGGGAGAGAGGAGGCTGAGCCACCTGCCGCCTCACTTTCACTTTACGCCAAATTGATCCTAGAATAGACCTCTTTAGCTGAAACCCAGCAATGGTCGTTTATTGCTATTTGACGGTCGAAAAACTTACATCTGTGTGACGCTTGTTCTGGTGACAATTTTAATAGCATTCTACAACTATATATATACTACATATGTATTATATCGAGTGAAAATATAATGTTCTGCCAACCAATTGCGGCCACACTGCCGGCCACAGTGATGGTTCATCCCAATCTACGAGGGATGAACAAAAAATTAGTATGCTCTTTCCTTTACTCTCATATCTCGATACGACAAAGATCAAGACAGATCCAGCGCAGTGGCGGAGACATTACACTGACCCCATAGTGACGACTATTTCAAACCACCGCTAGATGGCACCGAGAAGTAACCGGGACTGACTTCTAATATGCCCAACCGAATGTATGACAGTAATATCATTAATCCTTAGGAGAACCAAAAATGGGATAATTTTTATTGCATAGATCAAGAGGGATTTTTTATTTTACCGAGTATCATATTGCCATTACTTCGGCATAATGTATTTACCTATATTTGCATTCCCTTCAGTAGCTCCATAAAATTCGACGACCCTTTTTATTCCAAATCTGTTAACGAAATCTGTCCAAACCTGAAATATGAAAAAATGATTAGTTATAATCTATTGTATGTATGGCACATGAGGTTGAGCAGAATCAATATGTTTTTGTACCTTAAACCTTAAACTAAACAATCACGTATGTATGGCACATGAGGTCGAGCAGAATCAATATTTTTTTTGTACCCTAAACCTTAAACTAAACAATCACAAGTCAATCTTCTTTTTTATCTATGTTCATTTCTATAGGATCGATTAGATTGGCATTGATACTTACAGTAGGTCTCATGCCGTTGCCGTAAACTGTTCGCACTTTGTGTTGTTTATCTGTTGGTTTCATTGGTGTTGCTAGTATGTAGCGGCACATCTCGCCGATATAGTGAGCCGCCTGAAATTTTTTATAACATTTACTATTATTAATCATGGCTGATAAAAACAAAATGTCAACTTTTTATATAAAAGCTATTGTATTGATATTAAAACTCCTAGATCTGTGTATAGTCGATTATAACTGTAATCGATTTCATTCAACTGTGTGTTCGTACTAAATACATAAAAACGATAGAGTTTCGGAACATGTCGCATTCGGAATATATCAAATATACTTATATACTTGATATACTATATTCACCAAAAGACGTACATAATAATGAGAAAACACATTTGCGCACTATCACGAAACGGAGAACATGTTTTCTTGTTAAAGTTTCGTCAGTGCAAACCCACGTTAAAGAAAAACACATCACAAGTTTCGCGAATACCAACCGTCGCATTGAATTTAATGCAATCGGGGAAGTAGGCAGAGGCCGAGAACTTGGTCCTCAAGGCCACCGTGCAGCCGAAAATGAAAGCTTGTCCAACGGTGATGCACCCACCGGCCGAGTGATACAACGGCATCGGGCAATAGATCACGTCCTTTGGCGATAACCATCCCAAATAATGAACCCCTGACGCCATGAACACCATCCTTGAATAAAAATTTACAGTATTAGGATTTAATGCACTTGCATAACAATTGCAATTTGACATTAGATTTGAGCCACTTTGTATACTGACAACTTCAACCTGGTACAATTTTTAGTGCAGATTGCAATAAGATGTAAAATATTCACTAGAGGCTAGTGAATGTTTTACAGTAATTCTATCGAGGCGACTGTTTAGAATAAAACTCGACTCAACTTGACTTCGACAAAAGTTAAATTAATTTCAAAATAACAATCATTTTAGAGTTTTTATGATATAGATCACTCATTACGTTTTGTTTTCTAGTGGCACATAGAATATATAAAATCTTTCCTTTACTGAAATGTGTGAAATGTTATGATGATCAAAAATAGATTAAGAAGATATTTCATAAAAAAATGTTCTTAAAGTCAGGTCTGTGTTCTTAAAGAAACCTTAGTTTTATATTAGGACTGAGTTTTATCTATTTATAATATAAGTAAAGATAGCATGCAACGTGTATATATATATATATATATATATATAT
>DWHO01004330.1:0-11162 GCA_018247575.1 Eurytides lysithous rurik
TGCTCTTTTAAAATGTCGTTACAGTATTACCTTAATACAATAATATCTATCCCACATACGAGTCAATCAACTATATTACACGCATTTTGATTCACCTTTTTTCTTCGTTTAAGCTGATAACGGTGGTAGAGCCACGCAGACGTTCCTGCTGCTGCATGGGCCGGCTCGAACCGGATAAGTACCACGACCTCACAGAAAATCGGCGTAAAGTGGAAGTGCTTGCTTTCGCGTTTCGTCCGGTGAGTGAGCTGGCCCGTGCCCCCTCACCCCTCTTTTCAGTCTCTTCCTCCACCCCCTCCACCCTTTCCGCTCTCTCTCCTCCCACCCTCTCATTCCTCCTTGATCTAACAAAATACCCCTCCCCCCCTTAGAGGCTGGCAACACATTGTTAAAAATGTTAAAATGACAGGAGTAGCATTTTAGCACTAAACGATTCTAAAAACTTATTATTAGGTTATAGAAAATAATCATACTACAATAGTGATTTAAGGTAAACCACGGTCGATTCTCTACAGCTGATAAATAAAGAAAATAATATTATTAAATGACAATGACGTAATTTGATTTTAATGACGCATGGTTGTCAACGTTTTAAAAATATGTTTGTGATATTTATTATAGGGAAAAATATATTTTACTGTCTAAAATATTTAATTTGTAAGAAATGTTTTATTGTCTACAATAACATATATTTAAACCCTAAAAAGGTCTATAGTTATCCTTATTCGATATGTTGCAACTGCATGGTAATGGCAACATTTTGATACGTGATCGAATTATAACTCATGTGTTAACTGTTATTTCACTTTTAATTTGAAATATTTCTGCGTATTACAATATTAATCGTAACCACTATAGTGTGTTTATTGGTTTACCCTTTTTTCACGCTACTGCGTGCTTCTACTACTGTAGAAGATATAAATTAACCAATTAACTTGTTTAATATAAGGAACTGTTAAATAAAAAAAAAACGAAAAAACACACTACCAGTAAGTTAATCAATTAAGTTATCAGTAAGTTTAGCCGGGCTATAACCTACAAGTCAACGACACTGTTACGATAATGCATCCTCGAGTGACACTCCGATATCAAGAATAGTTGTTTATATTCAAATTTGACTGCCAAATTCGATAGTATTAACTTTAATTGGAATGCCTTAACCAACTTAACAATTGCAGAATAACTTCACCAAATGGTACTGTAGTTGATGCAGATTTTACGTAAAATTGTCGGTATCGTTCAAATATTTCAATTAAAGCAAGCTGGCTTATAGCTTATAAGAAGTCATTGCAACCGCCGCTGGACATTCATAACGTCTGTAATTGAATTTCCGCTATCAGCCTTTAATGTAGGCCCTGGTTGCCTTACCGACGTGGAAAAGTCTAATATCCCTACTTTAAGCCGATTTAACGTAAGGCATGTCTTTTCTGAAAGCGCCGGGCTGTTCACATATAAAAAAAGCTTCATATTCCATTTTCAGTGTAGCCACTGAAACCAAGTACGTAACGGGTTTACGTTAACAACTTTAAAAGAATATCGTCCATTGCGATCGTTTTATTTATAAATTGATAAAGACAGTCAATAACAGTGAATTATGCAAGTGTGAATAAAGAAGATAGAATTATATATTATATTAGAAAGAAAGCGTTAGCAAAAGATCAGTACGATTAAAAGAAAGGAATAAATAAAACAAGATTGAAATTTACTGATATTTAATGCTCGATATACATGTCGATCCATTCGCTGTATACAGAAACCCTGGTGTAGACGCCCGGGTACGTAACGTCTGCGCAACCCTCGCCCCAGGATACAATGCCGATCAGAGTATTGTTCGCGACTAGGGGACCGCCGGAGTCTCCTTGGCACGCATCCCTGGGCGGGTCGCTTCCATGGGCACACAACATCCCCCTGGTGATGTCCGCAATGCGGATGTAAGCGTGCGCGCAAGCATCCTGCTCGACAATCTTCACGCGAGCAGCCAGGAGCGCCAATGGTGCTGATCCCTCATACTAAACAGAAAGAAGTAGAAGAAGAAAGAAGTAGAGTAGAAAAGGCCTACCTTTTCCTTCCTTTAGACCTTTTCTACTTGGCAATAATGCGTCCAAGGAAGACTAATGAATTTTATTTGATGTTTTAGGAAATGGATCGATCTGTTTGCAGTGACGGTACTACCATACAAGCCCAAAAGACTGGCTTGCTCTACTAAGGAGTACAATTTATAAATCTTAATTAGCACATAATCCTCCCGCAACGCTCAAATTTAAAAATAAATTATTCGAGAATTATGTGCTAATTAACATTTCTAAATTTTTCTCCTTAGTAGGGCAAGCCGGGCTTTTGGGCTTGTATGGTACTACTGTCACTGTCTGTTTGTATACAGTGATATTGAGTCATAGGTTAGGTTTTTCGGGCAATCATTTTTTGGAGGCATTGCAGAAAAAACATAATCAAAGTTCATTATTGCCGTAGATGGCTTTTAGTTTTTCGCTAGTTTTATTTACAGGTCACTGTTTGACCCAACAGACGAATTTCTGCCATCTTTAGTAGATAACTCAAGAACTTCTAAATTGATTAATGTCAGATATAGTTTAGTTTCACTTCAAAACTTTGCTCTCTAATACGCTACCACTGCTATTGCCACCGCTTGGTCAACAAAAAAAAAGAACATGGTAAAGCATTAAAGGTACTTTTTCTTCAAATTGAATTTGATTTATTTCAGAGACCTTCGATTTACTAAACCTTCAAGCAGAGACCTTATTCCCACCTTAAAAGATAAATTCTGATTTTTCAGACTCACCGAAGTTATCCCGTAGCCAGATACCAAGGCGTCGGTCCCAATTGGCAAATTGATATTGGCAGCGGCGTAATTGACCGCGTTTACACTCGTGCCAAAATTGATTCTTCTTGTGGAGATCAGCAACGATATGTCATTCTCCAAAGTGGACGGGGAATAGAGCTCGTGGACATAGATTTTCGACAGTTCATACGTTCTGCCACCGGATAAACGAGAGTTCGCTCCAACAACCACTTGTAACGAAGCCGGCTCTAAAACAAAGCTAAAAGAACTATACAGTTGCAGATACAAGAGAAATTTATCGTATCGATCTCTCTTACATTGATAAAAAACATAAATTAGATTAATTCATCCCTCTATTTTATGTTACTATTTTGTTGTGAGGGCTGATTACAATGGAATAAATGGATTCTCCTATTGGTCCTACTTTACAAGCTCGTTGCCATAGTTTAACCCCAAGTCGTTATTACTAAACTTTTTGTCAGTACGGTTTTTTTTTGTAAGTTTGCATTATGTGTATTATAATGTATTGTAATATCTGGTGATCCTCACTTTGTACACCTTACACATATTACAGATACTAATTCATTTTCGGGCCGTCGGCCTTACAACACTAAGATGATCTCTCAAGAGGGGCAGCGTCAAAATAAAATAATAAAAGCCATTACAGTTAACGCAGGTCTTCCACGAGACCATGGTTCTTTCATGGGACCATGACGACAATAACCAATCTTGAAAACCTAACAGAGTAATTATGTTTGAAAACTACTACTGTAGTGTGACTGAAATGATAAGCCCTGACCTGTCAGTGCAATGGCCTGCTGTCAATAAGGATTTGGCGCTGATGACCACAGCACCACACATGTGCGCCCATCCAGATATCACTCTTCGCCTCAGGGCAGCTTGGTACGGAACCTCTGTTATGTCGATTTCGTATCCGTTGACAATCCGAGCAGAATGGAGTTCAGCTTCATCCGGCAAGGGGGACGATCTCAGTTCATTTGTCGAGGCTGCAACGATAACATATTTTAGTTAACTATTACTGATCATTTACTTATATGTTTGTCATTTTGAAGAACTAACATTGCCAAGATGACTGGTAAATAAAAATATTGCCACTTTATACTGATGACAATTAAAAAAAAAACTGATAAACTGAAAGGGTTTATCGACATATGGTGAATATTAATCGCTCTTTGTAAAATGCCTGGATCAGACATCTTTTTTCAAGCGTTAAAACGATGGACTTCCTGTATGTACCTTTTTAAATAATTTATTTCAGATTTCTGTGAATTGATTAACCCGTTGACTCAACGTTGTAATCCATAACATAAGTACAGAGAGAAAATTTTGATCGAGAAATCAAGAGAAAATATTACGATTTAGGCCAGTGTAATATAATAAACTCACCTAAAGTTATAAAAATCAAAAACGTATGCTTGTTCATCTTTACAGATATTAACTGCAAGCTGATTCTGAACGGAGGACATGTTCACATGATAAGAATTTTATCAATTGTCGACATCTTAAATTTATCAAACTTTACCAAACGCTATGAGATAAAACTGTATATGGATTGAAATGGTAGGTTTATTAGATCGTCTTAAACTGTATTGTTACTGTATATTTTAACGACCTGTACGCACATTAATTTTAATGATAATTTTATCGGCATCATTCTGATTATTCAAACAAAAAGCTTATTACAAATTATGATTTAGGAACGGACATTTTAGTAATCTGAAATAAATATAATGAAAGTTATAATTTATGTCATCAGGTATATGACCTATTCGTCATTTTATTTCCTAAAACAAAAGATTTTTGCTACATTAAAAAAGTATTTGCATACTGTATATAAGTAAACACTGAACGTCCGCATGGTAGGTCAAGTTAATTAAAATCAAATTGTCCAGTGCTTTTAGAGAATCACCTCATACAAATTAAAAGGCGATTGAGACATAAATATCTGCAGTTTTTACGGACCTAAAAGCCGTTGAGTTGAAACGTTATCGCAGCACGCTCAACGATTCCGGATTATTGCTTGTTAGCGACATTAAGTTTTCAGTCGTAAAAAAGGTGCAAATTATATTAACAACCGTTTAATGCGGCTCAGACAGTGCGGTTCGGGTTTTATTGGCAATCAAGCAGATGTCCGGGACTCGGTGAATTTATGTAAACATAAAACCCACCAGAACACTAACGGTAATGGGCTTCATTGAACAAGTGCGACATAGTAGTTCGTGGACGAAAAGTAAGCTTTGCAATGAACATTTCACGAGAAACAAACAGTATTAGTAAGAAGGTATTTTAACTCAAATGAAAGGACAGATAAATAAAATGTTTTCTTTTGAAGTTAAGTTGCATTTACGAAATTAATGTAAAGGGATTGACGGGTACCCCCTTCCAGGTGAAGCGTAAAAACATGTCCCCCGTCAGTTGAAAAAAATACTACGAGGTGGCCTGATTGGATGGGTCCAAGTAACTTAACGGGTTTAATTAAGTTTCCCGCTCCGTTCTGCTTCACGGGAATGCAGGCATAACTATTCAGAGCCGCTTGCTGAAAGAATGACGCCGAGCGCCATCTATTATCCGGTGAGTGAAACAATGCAGCAGCAGCCGTGGTACAGTATATAAACGACCGGATCATAAATTATAAATATTGTTAAACGAGATAATTTATACGAGGAACGTGTAAATAGTTAAATAAAGTCGTATCATAATTATTATTTTTTATTTCATTACCTTTTTCATTACAAAAGTTCAGTTGGCAGTGATCGTTTTCCCACAGACACTTTGGAAATGTAACACCAGCCAATTTGTTAATCAGTAATGTGCTTTATGTTACCTAACTTACCGAGCGAAACTCAAGAACTCCGAGTGATCTTTGCACTTTTACAGAAAATACGGCTTAGGCATACAAAACCAAGCTGTGGTTACGCCACAGCAATTTATCTTCAATAAATTGCTCCGTCTAGTTTTGTTAAAATGTAAACATACCAATCTATATTATTTTATATAGTCAAAGAGCAGATTGTCGAATTGCACAGTTGACTCCACAAGACTGTGACCGTTGGACAAATTGGTGAACGTAACTCGGAAACGTTTAGGCGTCGTAATAAGCATATTGAGCGAGATAAGATAGCGCTAGTTAAATGAATGGAAAGTCAGGCGCATGGGAGCAGCGCCCACGCGGCGCGCATTCCGTAGGGAGGCAAAGACCTCTCGCTTCCTGGATCACACACATCGAAATAGTGAATTGTTAACGCGTCCGGGGATAGATCAGGTGATACAGTTCTTTCTCGTCTTTTATCCATTGTAAGTACAATGGACAGTAGCAAGTGCTTTCACGTGTTTTTTTTCATTTAATAAACCAATAAAATTAACCAATGAAATGTATAAAACGATATCTATGCGATATAAGGTGTATTGCTTTGTCTATAAGCTGTGTTATATCCACAAATATAATAGTAAGATTAGCCACGGTATAATTACCTTGTAGTGTAATGATGCTTTTGTTAGGTTGGGGAGTTATAAATACAGTTTGGCCTTGGTATATAAAAGGATTTTTTTTGTAAAATGCTTTGTTAATAAGGTTTTATAAGATAGAGGCAAGAGTCCACCTTATCTTACTCTGATCAGGAAATTTATGTAAGTTTTCCGCTACTAGAAATTGACCGCGATCAAGTCTTTGTTTAGGTATTTATACACTGACTGATTTACAAAAATGTTCTCATGTTTAACGACAAAATATTTTGCTTTATGTGACGGTTAATCAAAATAATTGGTACTTGAAATTATGCTAGTGGATTCAGATATTTATTTATTTTTCTAATCCTTTTCTGTTTGCCACTTTTAAAAATCGCATCACATCGTTCACACTAACAGACGAAGAGGAAGCCATGAATACAAGATACACTGGGACAAATAAAAGCAAATTTTTGCCCTGTGTGCGAGGCAGAATTGGTCAGGTCATCACTTAAGCAAGTACGTATTAATTACATGCATTTAATTAAAACTTATGGTTAAGGAGCTGTTTAGACAGACTTATGATCTACGACCGTTGTTTTTAAATCTAGAGTTGATGATTAAATTAAAATATTACTTATAACTATTGACATTATTTTCTTTTATATTTTGTTGAAACATTGTCAGGGTCTACATATTTTCAGGACATCGCATCAATACTTTAGTCTTTAAGTTAGTTTAATAAAAGTTTAAATAAAAATAGAAGTGGTTTCCCATCATTACGCTACTACGAACTAACCTCCAACGATGAATGACTTAGTTGATGAAATTATGATTTTACAATAGTAGCCGGTCGTCGTTTCCGGACCGGGGGTTTGGTTTTCGATGTGGTTTCGGTTTAACCGGTTTTTTATTTATCTATTTTATGTATGCTATAGAAGTAGATTTTAACGCGATGTGTCCAATTTATGAAATATTCCACTTTCGAAGGGAACCGTAAAAACGTACAAATATATTTAGTCCCTCATTGTGTCTGATGGACGAGGTAAAAGGGACTCAAATTTTTTAATATTGAAACGCAACTATAAGTATATCAATAAGTATCATATATTTCTATTGGAGATGATACTCTGTATATCTAAGTAGCAGAGTCCGCCTTAAGAGCATTTTTATTGTCAGTTATTTTGCTGCAAAGTAATTAGGTATACGATTTACCGTGTTCTAGTTCGAAGGGAAATATTTTCATGAAAGCTACTGGCAAAAATATACTGATATAATTCACTCTAATAATTACCATTAGTGGTAGGTGGCGGGCAAAGCAAAACCCAGCTTAGTTTTTGACTGCTGCTTAATGCAAACCACTTCGTTGCCACTGTGTCGGTACAGGCAAGGTGCCCGAATTGCTTATCTCGTTTCTAATTTTTAAGAGAACATCTATCCCCATGTCTTATAGTGTAAGTGATTTTGACTAGGATTATGACGTACGCTGAACAATTTTTAATTGTTGGGAACTGAAAACTATTGCTTTTTATTTATTTTAGATATCTCACACACGGCCGTCTAATCCCAAACTAGACAGTCTGGAATATAGCAAACAAGACGGCTGTTATTCATACTTACTATTTTAAATACATACTTTTATAGATAACTAGCTGTACCCGGCGCGCGTCGCTACGCCACATGACAATCGGTTGAACAGGGCAAGAGTTGCTACTCTGCAGCGCCACCTCGCGGCGAGTTACATCTATGAGCATATTATACAAACCTTCTCCGTGAAAAAATACATATATATACCAATTTTCATAACAATCGGTCCATTAGTTTTTGAGTTCATCGATGACATACAGACAAACATTCATTTTTATATATAAGTATATAGATCAATAATTTTATATTCGTACACTTTTTATTTTAAAACTTCATTGCGTCGAGTACAGTGTAAGCTTGTCAGCTGTCATGGCGCTTGGTTTGGATTCCAGCACGGGAGTGAAATTTTTGTCACTTACTGCTCTAGGAGTTCTAATTGTGAGTGTAATTTGTTTTCGTGGTTTCATATTTATAAAACTCCTATGCGACAGGGAGATTTATTTTCTCAAACGTTTTGTCTTACGAACATTTAAATTTCGAATATGGTTGCGATGGCAGTTCGCGTGTTCAAATCTTAGTGAGTTTCATCGTTTACTTGATATGAGAATATAGTATTGTAAAATGGTTATGGTCACCTACTTTGACATACTTCTATTATTCTTTAATTTGTTCTGTCACCTCGAAATTTTACTTTAAAATAATATCTAATATAAATGAACAATATAATCTATTCTCAACGATGTTTAATTTGCATAGAGTTACAAAAATATGGCCCTATATGGCCCGAGTTCATCGTCGCTATGTAAGGGGCTTAAGACTTAAGGATGTAACTCTCTTGAATTTAATTAAAACATGCAAAAATTTCGAATTTTAGTTAACAATTTAGTTTCTAATAATTAAGTTCAAGTTTCTTAACTTTACTAGAATATTTTCATAAGCTCCTCGCTGCAGTGGTGTGTATTATCGAAATTTATATTAGTTTAAGAGATAGTATCTTTGTAACTAGGTGAAGGAAATATTGTTTCAATTAGAGTACTTATTTGTTTATTACAGCTTTTCTAACTATTTAAAGAACATTTGAATAGTTCTTTTATAATGTTTAAGATCTGTGTCGGCTTTGCACTAACCTTGCATGGTCGTTAGCTGCTTTAGTTTGCCTATATCTATGGAATATGGAATGTATACTTCCTTGGTTATGGTAGGTGATAATAACTACACAAGTATACATTCCATACGTCCAATAAACAACACGACAAACACACACATACAACGGCATACTTAACAGTTGCCTACGGTCCCAGCAAATTAGATCTTTTGTGCAGATATCTCAATAAGCTCACAACTCGACTGTATTCACGGCGGTACAGCCACGCAGTAACTTCCGCTGCTGAATGGGCCGGTTCGAACCGGGTAAGCAAGATCTCACAGAAAATCGGCATGAAGTGGAAGTGTTTTTGCTTCCGCATTTCGTCCGGCAAGTGAAGTGGCCGGTGGCTCTCCCTCCTGCTCCCCCTCCTAAAAATTACAATCCTCAAGGGCGGCAATGCATTGGCAAGATCCATCCTTTGACATTGCGGGTGACCATGAGCAGCGATCATCCCTTACCATCAGGTGAGCCACTTGCCCGTATGCCTGCTACATAAAAAAGAATAGACATACTTCGCTTTCAAGTAAAAAAGCAGCAATTTTAAATGGCAAGACTCTGGCAGAGTCCGCCTGGATTGGTATCACAGTGTCAGTTATTCTACTGCCAATAAATTATGTGTTTCGCTTTAAAGGTTCATGTTGCCAGTGTAACTGGACTTAGATATATGGTATGATATATGAGATTTATTTATGATACATAAATATGTGGATGATGAGCGAAGCGCATGATCTAATAGACTCCGTGTCCATGCTGTTATAGGTAAACGTGCACAGTAATAGAGCCACTAATCCTCTTCCTTTCTTTTCCGAGCTCTCCTTATCTTCTCCTCCCTCCTATTCCCTCCCCCTTCCTACATCTGAGAGAGGTTTGGGAGTGGCACTGATCTAACATGAATCGTTTAGCACGGACGTTAAACTATCTGCTTCAGTGTGAGTCGTGACTCAAATTCTCACCAGGGGCAAATTCTAATAAACTATGATTTTGTGCGATATTTGTTCCATATATATTTGTTTAACTGGGATAAAGGCTTATGTCTTTTTCCGGTCAAAAGCTAATAGCATTGCAAATAGTCATACGCCATCGTTCGATTAACGCACGAATTCAAATATACGTACACGTTTATACTATAATAAAATTATAGAAGTGGAAATATCAGCACGTCTGTTACGTTACAATTGAACCTAGATAATACTGACAGTATTATCTATAACACCTACTTCTTTCGCAGCTCTTTCTTAGAAAGCATACTCTGTCTCATGCGTCATCGTGGCTTTTTTCTTCTCAGGAAATAAACGAGCCCCTTAACACTAGCGCTTCCAATCCATCGCGTCCAGTTTGATTCTATAGCGTGGCTAGTATTGTAATAGGTTTGGAACACAACCCTGACCCCTCAGTGGTCACAAGAATGATCGCCACTCGTGGAACGTCTTGATCACTATTCACTCGCTCGGTTCTAGTTGGCTACTAAAACCTCAGTTTTTAGTAAAGAGTTAACTTTACAAAGTTAGGTGAGTGAACTTGACAATCATAACATCAGATCGGCTACACAAGAGCTAACAGTGCTAATATAGTCTAATATATAAATGAAAACTGACACAGCGCCATCTATCAGCCAAAAAACCAAACTTTGTCGTGCGGTGCGAACTATATCTAATAATTATCTGTTTTCTTCTTGACTTTTAAAACAGCGTCCCCTGCACTGGGGCGTAATATTCCTATATCGCAAATGTTTTCCCAAACACTAACTACTACAATCATTCGTCCTAAAGTATACATGTTTACTTTTCGTGTACTGCCTCCGTGGCCTAGTGGTATGGGCCCGCGCTTTACAAAACGGAGATCATGGGTTCGAATCCCGCGGAGGGCAATGACTTTGCGTTGTTGTTTCTTAGTTGGATTAGGGTATTACGGGCTAATCACCCGATTGCCTGAAAAGTAACATGATCCATGCATCGGATGGGCATGTAAAAAGTCGGTCCAGGCTTCTTGTTGACGCCATCTAGCGGTGGCTTGGAGAAGTCGTTCTTAAGAGGTCGGTTTAATGTCACCTCCTCTGCGCCTTGTCTCTTTCCGGTCGTGGCGGTTATCCGTCCAATCTGGTTACGAAAGTAAAAGGAAGGGTGAGTGCACCTGTATCTGCGCAAACGCTTATGCACTATCATACGT
>DWHO01004331.1:0-11161 GCA_018247575.1 Eurytides lysithous rurik
CGGTGAAAATTGTGCTCAAAGATTCCGTTACATACATACATACATACAACCGAAGCTAATAAAAGCGTGTTAAAAAAAAGGTGTTCGAATTTCATTTATTTTTAAATATGAAGTGAACGCTTAACGAAGACCACGTTTAACTGATTACGTTGCGGTTACGCCCCAAATAAGTTTGTCGAATTACTTCAAAACTTTAATATAACCAAAAGACGATTATAGCTCCATAGAGAAATACGATGAAAATTCAAGCGTAGAAACAGAAAAAGAAGTGATTCCTCTTACACTGTTGGGACTACAGCAGTGATAAAAGCTGTGAAGGCGCGTCATTCAGGGAATTCCCAAATGTAAGCAAAAACTGTTGGTCCTTCAAATAATGTTAAGCAGAACCACGGTGACAAGAGTATTGAATGAAGCTTTCAACTTTGAGCTTGTCGAAAAGAAAACAGGACATTACATATATACACATTGTTTGGATGCACGTTTAATAGATCTGAGACTGGAGAAGTGATACGCTGCTAAAAAACCGAAAAATATTTTTTTATGACGAAAAGCGAGTATTTTTTAAAGTAAAAGTGTTACTTTAAAATTACACAGTATGCTCTGCGCACAATATGACTACTACAAGAGTCTTTAAGCAACAAGGCATCATACTTTCGAGCAACAAAGAGGTTTTCGATAACACTAGTGGACGTTTCCAAAAATCTATACTTTATTTTTCATTTCCTAAAGTTAGTAGACCTGGTTATATCGCTAGAACAATTTATAGCACTAGGAAACTTTTCTGATTCGATCTATTTATCAAAGCACACCAAATAATTAGAAATTATGGACCGATTGAAATACATAAAAGTTTATTATAAATTGAATGAAGCAAATTGACTGAGATCTGCTAAGCCACTACTATATTTTTATAAACAAGTATAAAACACATCGTTTACGAGGTGTGTTATGCGCTTTAGAAAAATTGAAAGGGTATTTACCATTTCTTTTTATATGTATTTCCAGTTTGGGTTTCTGCGGTCAAAATCACACTAAAAGAAGAAAGAAAATTGCTTTTGGATGTTCTAAAGTTATTTATAGGAATATTTTATTAATATTCCACTGTGTGACTTGTGCACAAGAGTTACCAAGTGTTACGTTTCAAACTTAATTACATCGTGTTCGTGTAAGAAATTGATTGTGAAGTTAGCTGTCTTTTCCACCAGGTATAATAGACGTGACAATTTTGGTGTTTTTACCTTATTTATTTATAGTTAAAAGAATAAGTCACATAAACATAATTAACAAACTCATATTCGAACCAAATTTGCATTAAATTTTTATTTCTAAATATAATTCGAATGTCATATATTTTATTCTTCTTTCATCATGGGAGTTTTGATTTTTTTTCAAAAAGCCTGATATGAATAGATGTCATAATTCTCCTAATTCGTTTTATCTAAAAAAAAATGTTTCAGACGGGTTCACAAACAGAGGTATTGTAGATGTTAAAATTATAGAGGACACTTAAAATGAAATCATTATTATTAAAAGAACCACCATACACGTGAAAATAGTAAACTGTAAAAGCCAGTAATATCATGGCACCGTAATATTTTTTAAATTGTACGTTATTTCTGTGATCTAGTTTAAAGTAGGAAGATGGAAGCCTTCATGTAAATGTAAAATTAAATCTCAGTGTTAAAAAACCTCACTACCAGTTCATTTCAACATCAGTTATTAAATTCCGCACACTCTTGTTCGTAGAGTTTCAGAAGAAATCAGTAAAAGTATTTTTAATAAGATGCACAAAAGCGTCAATTTATGATGATGTTATATCAATGTTATAATATCGGTTTACACTATATGCACGATTAGCAGCTTGAACTTGGATCATTAAATGAATCTCTAAACCACGCAGAAAATTTTGAAGGTTTTTCTTGTAGGATGCACTAGTTAGCTGTTTTATGTTATAATATATTATTATTCTTATCATTTATTATTCAAATACTTTCAGCAAAGAATACTATGGGTATTTCTTAAATTTCGCGCCAAAGTTTTCAATAAAAATACAGAGTGTGACAATATTCTTAATTTTCAAATTTTTGTTTATTTCTCAGTGACACCGATCCAATTTTTAATATCCTATTTATTTGTGTTAACTATGACATAATATCAAAGATACAATACACTTACTAGATATGCAGTAATGCCATAGTAAAAAAGAACTTTATGTCTAGATCTAGAACATAAAATGTTAAGTCCAAAATTTATTAATTTAGTAATTTATTTAAAACTAGCTGACCCGATGGACTTTGTCCTGTCTTAACTATTAACATTGAATTCGAATTGGTATAACTTATAAAAAACTGTTATTTAAAAACATAGCGTTTATTATTGTAATGCTCTATGATACATAACATTGTTCGTTTTATTATCCGTTTTAAGTCGAATGGCATGGTTCGGAATCAAAGGGATCCCTAGAATTAAAACGTCTTAGCATTTGTACTTCACTTTCAAAACTGCGGCTTCGATGACGTTGTTCACTATTTTTTTTTCTGCAAGTCACGAAAATGTGGCTGGTTTATATTCCGCAACATAATTATTACCAGTCCGATATAAAGAGGCAAAAAAATATCTCGGTTTTCTAAATTTTCACCCACGACAACAATAGCATTGTTCATCAATCGTTGGCGCATTATAGCGTCTTGCGTGTATTCTGTAGGTGTCTTATCAGCTTTAATGACAATTTTGTGATTATCAGATGGTACGCGGTCTACTGGTTTAGATGCTATGTATTCGTAAATAATGCACCCAATCCGTTGTGTTCATGGAAAAACATTTAAAATTGTTCCACAATTGGTCTTTTCACCTATTTATTATGGCCAAAACGCTGGTCGACTTGTCTTGCTGAATCGCCTATAAAATAAATTTGTAAAAATTTAAATTCACCATGGCGTTGGCAATAAGGAACCTGTTAAATGATATATTAGTCCCTGAATCTGCAAAGGCGAACGGATAATAAATAAATGTAATATGGGATATAGTATAGCGCATTGCTTGTACCACCATGTGCCTATCAAGATACTTAGTCAGCACTGCCATTCCCCCATCACTTTTTTAAACATACTTACTTCTGACTGCTTTTGGCTATTCACCGAGCTAGAAACTTATTTCACGCTATTTCAATTGATATACCAATTCAATTGAAGGTTATCAACGTGTTTTGCATCAGACACGCGATGGTAAAACTTGAAATTTGGAATAAAATATACTTGAATTAATTTTGTTACGCCAAATGGAATTTTTGAAAGCCATTTAACAATTATTTATTGGTGTATATGAGTTAAAAAATGTATAGAATCTGTACAATTGAAACCAGGGGCTTTGATTTGAAAGTTAAATGTTTTACAATATTGACACACGACGTTCATCGATCCAATAGCAACGGCCTGCTGTGAACTGTAATCGTTTTCCAAGTTATAATTAAATGTAGCTCGATAAGTGCTAAAAGCAACATTTCTGTGCTATTGATTTCAATTACATCTACTCCATCCAACTTCACTCCGCGTTTCGCGTTGCTCGTCGGTTTGACGTTCTCTTGTGTCTTAAACTTGCAACATTTCTAGTTCTATGACTTATATTTGTATGTTTAATCAGTCGAATTTTGAAATACTAAAATTCTACTGAGAATAAAAAAAATCTAAACAATATAATATATTGTTCTTAATATCAAGTCAATCACAATTGTCAATTAAAACCTACCAAAATCTCTTTATTAATTTCAGTTTACATCGTGATTACTTTTGATACCATGATGATTGGGTGTAATGCGTGGCGGTGGAATCACGGCGGGAGTGGGCGCGACGATTAGCTTAGGAGCTACGGGAGCGGGAGCGGGAGCGACGGGCACGGGTGCGGGCACGGTTGCGGGCGCAACCAGGGTAGGAGCGGGCGCGGGTGCGGACGTGGGAGTGGGTCGTGAAGCGACCGGGGTGGTTTGCGGCATGCTAAAGGGTTTTGCCCAAGCATTCGCGGCGGGTGCAGAGGCAGGCATAAAGCGCGCGGGTACGGGGCGCGATGAAGCGGGTTGGACGTATGGGCGCTGCTGGCACTCCGGAGCACATTCGCAGCTGCGGTAGTTAACGGAATGTCCCTCTTTTTTACAGAGGACGCAAACCGGCGGTTCCAGTGCGTCCTTAGCTCTCGGGCACTCTGTGGAGCCGTGATTCCCAGCGCATTTGATGCATTTGGGGGGAGCATAACAATTGAGTGACGCGTGGCCGTACAACTGACAGTTGTGGCACTGGATGACGATACCGTTGCGGCACGGTTGTTCTACGGAAATGCCGGAGAGCCGACACACCATCTTAATATTAAAAATGGCCTTACCCTGGGGGATAAGGGCCAGTTCGATCATGATCAGGTTCAGAGGGACCCGAAGTCTAGGGTGGTGAATACGACGGACGTTCGTCACGGGATATCCCTAGGCTTTGATGTCGGCCTTGGCGTGGTCGACATCAAGTTCTTTTGGGATGCTCAGTCTACTTACAGTACAGGACCTGCCTATGAGCACACTACACAACACTGAATTTCACACTAAGAAATACGAAAGAATCCACTAGCCTAGCCGTTGGAAAAACAATCAACAACCCGGGCAAGGTTTCTTCTTTCTTCGGAAGACGTCTTCTTTCTTGAAGCGAGCTTCACTCGCGGCCCGAAATCGAACAAAGCGCGCAAGCACCGTGTCCGAAGTCCGAGCGACGAGACTTATAATAACGCACACTAAGAAGATGCACTGAGCGTAATAGAGCTTGGGTTCCCATGAGTCTAGCAACAACAATAAAATAATAGCACGTCCGACTCGAACGAGAGCGCGAGCCGAACTGTGAATGTGTTCGTTCAAACAACGGATACTCATTTCAAATAACCGACAGGTAAAATTAATTTTGTCATTAAGTTTTCTTATATTTTCTTATATCATATGAATAATATAATTGTATTTTTAATTTTATAAAACAAGTTAAGAGTTTAATAGCTTATAAAAATGACGAGATAACTCGTCTTCAACATGGACAAAATGTAAAATTCAAGACTACTTGTACTTTAATTTTATTTTTATTCTGTTCGCTTTAGTTGAATATTATTTTTTTTATAAGAAAAGTTGTTATTATTGGTTATATTAAGTGCGGCTGTGAAATATGTTTCTAGAAATCGGAACATATAGTGTTGGTGATATAATTAAGGCCTCTTCATGTTATTACTTTCTTAGGTTTTTCACCGTTTTCAAGTATTTTTTTTTGTTATCGAAGGAAATATTAACTGTATACTGTCCATATATAAGGCAAACTTAAATGGAAAACGATGTTCAATTTAAAATTTAATAGCATTTCCTTGACTTTACTACTTTGTCTTTTCTAACCTGTCACAATATAAATAGTCTTCTTCTTTATATAAATAGTCTACACCTATAAAAAATCAGTCGTGAAACACACGGTCTACTTTACAATTACTTCTAACTCAAAACCAGAGATGCCTAATTTTGAGCTTTTTAATGGATAATCTAAATTAGCTAAGGAGGTATATCTAACTAGAGTGAAGTATATGTTTCGGTTTTAGTGTCATGTTGGAACATCTCAATTACGGGTAAAATTACTTCTGCGTTTGGATGCATACTCTGACTGGGTTGCTGTTTTTATCGGTGTTGAATGATCCAAGAGAGTTTGTAATTTACAGAAACCACGCCACAATCAAATAGGGTTACTTATCATGTTCAAACATTTCATAAATTTACCGCCATGTTTCCTAATTTTCTCTTACAAGTTTCTTCTTCTAATTTTTCTTGCTTTAAAGGTCCACACTCTACTTTTGGCTTTGCAAGAAAAAGGGTCGTGTTTTTATTGTTGCTTTATCCAATATTGTTAGCATGACTACTTACTACGACTACTTTCTCTAAAAAAAATTAACTTCACCTTTCACCTTTGTGCAGTTCGCGGAGAACTTGTCTGAGAGTTACTCTCACTCTGAAGATTTTCTGGGTCTGTGCTTCCGAGAGATGTTTGACATTGTTTAACGTATTGAATCTCTTTATTATCCAGAGCACTATGAAGCAACTCTCAAATTTAAACAGCACAGTTTTTTATCTTTATTATATTTACCAAATGATAAAACCTATCTAAATTATTTTATATTAAAAAAGCTTTTAAGTTTATTTTGTAAGGAAATGTAACCAAAAGAAATGAGCGTGAGAAAAACACATCATAAGTCCTTGTACAGTCTAAGCACATATTCCGCACATTATAAAACTGAAACGCGTATCGAATAAAATCACATAGCACTTTCCTGTGTAGACTCTTTAATATTACGGTAAGCATCTGTTTCAAGCAACGTGTTTCGCTGTGGAGAAAAACAAGCAATAACTCATTTTAAAGGCAATCTTCCCTCTAATAATATTAATATTTAATTATTATATGAAATGATTTACAGTTAAAAGCTGATGTCATCATATATAAAGGCTACATTATATGCTATTTTGATTTATAACATTGTCAAGTTTCGCCAATTAGTTTTTGCGGTAAGGAGTAATAAAATTACATACATTTATCCACACAAGTTTTCGCATTTATAATTTTAGTAAGATGTAGCTAGAATACCTCTGTGTGTCAAGGATCGCCTCTAGAAAATTTTGTGAAGACTAGGGCAATGTTTTAGTGGCGCTCGTTTTCACCAAAAATAATACAATAAATGCACATCGATACATCCAAAATCTACATTCTCCATACACAACCATTGCTGCAGGTCTTATGGAAGATATTATTTTTATTCTACTGCGGAGAAATCGCAAAATGCTATCGGAGTGTTTTGTGACTACCAAAGCCTTTGATTGTGTAGACCAGGGATCGCCAACCAGGGCCCCCTAAACCGATACGGTAAGAATGCAAAAATTATTTTTATCTAAAAAAAATGAGTTAATTAGACGAAATGTGGCCCGCGCCAATATCCTGATAACATTCGTGGCCCGCGCCAATATTCTCATAACATTTGCGGCCCTTGTTTCAAAAAAGGTTGCCTACCCGTGATATAGACCAACAAGCCTTACTGCTTAAACTCGATATTTATGGAATACGTGGTGCTGCTCTTAATTTTATTGCCTCTTACTTAAGTCAGAAAGCCCACAGGTTTGATATAAATAATATAAAATCACCTGAATTTCCTTTACAGATGGTGTTTCACAAGAATTTGTTCTGGGGCCTTTTTTATTCCTACTATTATATAAATGGAATGTTCCTCACGAACGCAATGTAAAAAATGACGATTCAAAAGTGCTTGTGAAGGCTTCAGGTTTGAATAAATATATTTTCAGTTTAAATTTATTAGCTATTTGAATAAATATATATTCTCTGCCGGCTCAAAGTCTTCAATCCAATTGAAAAAAATTGAACAAATGCCTGAACAACCTGCTCCATAACATTGGACTGTTTTCTATATGATATGTAAAAAATATCAATGCAAACAAGCTCGCAGGAAGTAAGCTGTAGTTTTAGGAAAATGGGGTCACAGTCAATAAAAAAACTATAATTTTTTTTTCTGTACTGTATTGATTGTTCATACCGACTTCAAGCCGGTAACCTGTAAATTAATATGTGAATCGAGTTTGACGGAATGTACAATTAATTAAATTTTTGCTTTTCTGATCATGGACTTTTTATTTGCAATGAATTCCAAAAATTGTATGAAGTTGATTTGTTATTGAGTTCAAATGGACGATGAAATTCAAATACTTACCTTAGAGAAATGTTCGGATATTAAATTTAGTTCTGAAATCAAATAAATCCTTCTACAGAAAGTGTCAGTAATGAATATTTCCTTAACACGTTGGCTGCTAGACTGATTTTCATGCACTTACATACCGTGCGGTACCGTATTAATTCGGTCCGGTAAAGGAATATTTTCTAGTGCAAGGCAGTCACTTATGATCTCGTGCCGTTTTCCTGTCAAAAACTTGAATAAAATCGTGAAATTAAAGCTTTTAATTTCACAATTTTATGAGATTTTTATGTACTGTTTTGTAGTTCAAGGATGTACGTACCCTACCCTAACTTAGCCTGGGGATCCGACCATTAAATGAGTTATATTTTGGGGAAAGAAACTACCTGGTTTCTAATGTCCAGGACCACACTAGAGCAAAAAAAGTTACGTCTGTCAGACCTGGCAACGCACAGGAAATTCATTTGATTAGTGATTTTACAGTGTTAAAATCAAACTCGAGATTCTTTTATTTGCAGTACAATTCGTTGAAACATGGTAAACAAACGTTTTGTTGCATATATTGCACTGGGACTTAACTTTTTTTTTGTTGGCTTCTGCGCTGCTAAGTTTCAACCGCAACTTTACGTAACAGTTTACGTCACATGCTGACATCCATTACAATCCGTTATATAATGCACAAAAGAGCCTCGTATTCACTATTCAACAGGCGCGTACGCACTATCGACAATTGGCAACACTACGTTTCCGCCCGCGCCGTGCCCTCCCCGCTACTTGTTCCGTGCATCAAGCCGCGATAACAAGGCCTGGTAACGCATGGAAGGACAGTTCGACTCGCGCTCTCGTTCGGGTCGGACGTTTGGTATTTGTGTTGTTGCGAATGCAGAAGCATAAGCCGTCCCAGTGCGTACTCTCTGTGATATTGTGTGTGTGTCTACTGTAAGTCTCACCACTCGGGCGGCGGACCCTGTGCTCGCGTGCTGTGGCGTCCACCGACCAGGTTTTGAAGCTCATGATTAAGTTTTTTTCGGAGGCTTACCCGAACATGCGGGAGCCCCTAATAAGCTTCGCGGCTCAAGTTGAACACCCAATCCAACTGACCGACGCCCCCTCCTCCCCGGATTACAATCCGGTGGCCTCGGCGCCCTCAGCGTATCCACCGTCGCACTCCGCGTACGCGCCTTCTGCGCAACGTTCCGCGCCCTCAGCGCCGTCCCCCGCGCCTTCAGCGCTTAATCTCCCGACACCCTCGCTCTCCTCCAACTCCTATACCGAATCGGACATGGAGATTGAACCGACTCCCGACTATATCGCGAACCCGACGATGACGGCTTCACCGTTGTAGTCGGAAGGAAAAAGGCCAAGAAACGCCCAGCGATCGAGTCAGACCCTGAGTCTGGCACCACCTCACCAACGCCAATTAATCAAGGCTCCGCCCCAAAGGCGGGGCCTCGCGCTCCGATAGCAGCCAAGCCGCTGACGGATAACACCTTCATGTCCGTGCAAAAGGCAAAAACCCCACCGCCGGTCATCCTATAAGAAAAAGACAGGTGGAGCCAGATCAGCGTCTGGCTCGAACGTGAAAAATTTGATAACGTCCGGTCAAAGAACACCGGACAAGGCATCCGTATCAACGTCCAAACGGTGGACGAATACAGAAAACTGACCAAATACCTACGCGAACGCGGCGTAGGTTTCCAAACGTACTCCCTTCCGGGAGACAGAAAACTTCGCGTAGTCATTCGGGGCATCCCGAAAGAGCTGGATGTTGAAGAAGTCCACTCCGACATCCGAGTCCAGGGCTATTCTGTGGGCAGCGTCCGCCGCATTCTCCACCCTCGCGACAAGATCCCCTTAAAAACTGTCTGCCGTCTTTCCGGCATCAACATCGAACAGCCGCGCCGAAACGGCGTCTTATCCCAGTGCCACAGATGCCAACTCTGGGGCCACGCTTCGCGTAATTGCATCGCCCACCCTAGGTGCATAAAAAAATCCATCCGCAGGGCCCAGCATCGCCGACGATCCGTCTCATATCTATGGTTTCCTGACCAAATTTAACATCGGCGAACTTAAGGCCCTCGCCTATAAAATCCGCGCCGCGCCCATTCCCTAA
This sequence comes from Eurytides lysithous rurik, assembly GCA_018247575.1. Lineage (NCBI taxonomy): Eukaryota > Metazoa > Arthropoda > Insecta > Lepidoptera > Papilionidae > Eurytides > Eurytides lysithous. The sequence continues at coordinate 9,860 of DWHO01004331.1, forward strand.
CACCGGCTGGGAGCCATCATTAAACATATGGCACTCGAAGACGCCATCTGGTCGTTCACGGCCAAATAAATAATAATAATTAACCCACACACCACGCTTAAAAAAAGTAACGATAACAGGTAGAGTCAAACCCAGATCTCTAGTTGCTGCTTATACAGGAATCTTTTCTAAAACCCTCCAATCGCGATCCCAACATTGCTAGCTACAACCTTATCCGCAACGACAGGCTCACCAACCGCCGCGGCGGCACCTTAATTAACTACAAAAAAATCCCTTCAGTGCACTCCCTTCGACGTGCCTGAACTAGCCTTCATTGAGGCGTCGGCCTACAGAATAGCGCTCACCGGCCATAGGCCGCTTGTACTTGTCTCTGCCTATCTCTGGCCGACGAAAACCCTCGTTAGATCCGATATTCAGTCCCTTCTGGACCTGGATCCATCCGTGCTCATTGCAGGAGATCTTAATTGCAAACACGGATCCTGGAACTCAGTATCAATACCAACGGTAAAATCCTATTCGATATAGGACAACGCCTGAACTTTAGTACAATAGGTCCGGACACGCCCACGCGCTATCCGTATTTTGCCAGCACAGTAAACCACACCCTAGATGTACCAGACATTGCGCTGCTCAAAGAAGTCTTCCTCGACCTTCTGTCGATCGAGACTTGCAACGCTCTACTATCAGACCACCGTCCAGTCATCATGAAGTGGCAGAGAGATGACTACCAGATCTAGAAGACCTGGTTTCGCAGTAGCGTGTTAAAGATACAAAAGCACTTGAAAATATACGAATGTCACAGAGAAAAGTAGGAGTGAACATATAGGTATGGGAGATTTCGTAACAAACATGTTATTATTAGGGTTGATTGTTTTTGATGCAGTTTAGTAGTATTTAAACATACTTTCAAGGTTTAAAGTTTAAAATACTATCAAATTGAAGACCATCCTTAAGTCTTGAAATATGTTAAAAAAATTACAAATAAAATAAAGTGTTCAACAAATGATATGATATGAATATATAAAACTAACTGATTTTAACGGTAATGTTTCAATTTATTCCATTTAGTAACAGAATAACGCGACATGTGAAGGCTGCTAGTACCGGAAAATAGATAAAAATGAAAGGTAATCAAAATGCACTCTAGAAAAGGTATGATTCAGCCATAGTATAACATAAATAAATAAGTCTTTCGAAAGGTGGAATTGTTTTAAGCATATTGGTTTTAAGGTTCTAGAGTGGCGACCACGGACTGGAAAACGAAGTGTTGGCAGGCCTCCCGCAAGGTGGACCGACGATCTG
>DWHO01004332.1:0-11161 GCA_018247575.1 Eurytides lysithous rurik
ATAATTTACATCTTGAAATGGCCTGGAGGCGATCACATCATTTCCATGGTGTGCTATCTTCTATGAAATCCTTTACTAAGTAATAACCTTTAGCACACAAACGTCCTTTAATAAGTACCACAACCTCACAGAAAATCGGCGTAAAGTGGAAGTGTTGTTGCTTTCACGTTTCGTCCGGTAAGTGAGGTGGCCGGTGATCCAACCTCTTCCACTCCCTCCCTCCTCATTCCTCCCGCTCCTCCCCTCCGTTTTTCGTTCCCTCCCCTCGTTTGTCAGCATACTCGATAAAAAAAATGTTATTCATCTTTAAGTACAAAATTTTAAGATACGTACATTGTGAAATTTCAAATAAAGAATAAAGGCATTCTACCTTCAAACGTAAGCTGTTTCAAAGGATTTTATATAGACGAGATATCCAGACCCAATTATTCTTACTTTCGAATCTCTATTCTGATTGTCAAATGTCATTGTTATCGAGATCCAGTACTTTCAGAAAATCTCGAAGCGTACCTCAGGGAATAGGTACTGTTCCCAGCTAATGTAGTCTATTTTAGCTATTGACAACGTTATTCTGCTTGAAACTATCAATTTCTCCGGTTTTTCCTTGAACAGACAAGTCATGCGCCAATTGGTAAGCGGCATGATGCATACCAATATAGTCCCACAAATGATGTTTTTGGTAATGCGCTGCGCTAATCACCAAAGGCCTAATATGTTGTAATAACATTTTGTTCCCGTTGCTGAATAGCCGACCTATTCAGTGGTAGAACCACGTAGCTGTTCCCGCTCCCGACCGGCTCGAACCGGATAAGTACCATGACCTCACAGAAAATCGGCGTAAAGCGGAAGTGTTTTTGCTTCCGCGTTTCGTTCGGTGAGTGAGGTGGCTGGTGGCCCATCCCCTTCCATACTCTCCCTTCCTCCCGCCCGCTCCTCCTGCCTCCTAACTACATCCCTCCCCCTCTATCGTCATACCACCATCACGCTCCTCCCCCTCCTATTAAAATCTCCTCTAAAGGCTGGCAACGCGTTTGCAAGTTCTGTTGCAAATGTCCATGGGCGGCGGTGGTCACATACCATCAGGTGAGCCGCTTGCTCGTTTGTCAGCCTGCACCATAAAAATATCTCAATATTAACAAGACATTTATATCCTTAACTTTTTCTTAATAAATAAAGTTAAAGGATCCTAAAACGTAAAAAATGCCATACCCTTCCTAAATAACGGTATTTACTTACATTTGTAGGTTATTAATTTTCGTAGCCTTATCCATTGCGGACGCCTGTCAGCCGTCGAAGTTAATAGATATTTAATTAATTTTCTCCCCTACCAAGTGTACTTTTAAGGCAAAATTAAAGTTGATTAATTTTAAAGCTTTATGAGGTTTCAAGCTTATTGAACGTCTATCTAAATCAGTGGTTCGCAAAATGTATGAAAGTGTGACCCCTGTAGGTCCACCAACCCCCAAGGAGTTCGCCAAATAAAGGTAAATTTTGAAAGTAATCTACGAGAAAATAAAAAGAAATCCTTATCTGAAAAACAGTTTTTTAAGAAATTAAATAGATTAACTCAGTTCATGGCACAATTTGGAGGTCTCGTCAGTTTATATCCCGAAAAAACAAAAGCTTAACTGATTTTGTTACATTAATTAGCCGTTGTGGTTGAATAAATACAAGAATAAAAAGTACCAATAGTCTCTCCCTTCTACAAATATAGAAAAAAATAATTGTTTTCTTACGTTATGTTAAATATTGACTTATGTGATGAATTTAAGACAAATTTATTAATAATTATTATTTATCCCATCTTCTGATATAGTTTATTAATATTTTCTATGCTCAACCAACAACTAACCTTATATTGCAAGTAAAGTTATAGAGCTGCTTTGCGTCTCGTACCGCTTTTACGTCCACGAGTCTTGAAGTATCAGTCATCTTGTGTTTTGTTTTCTCTATGTTTGAAACAACAAGGCACTTTTTGATGTTTTAAATAGCGATTACATTAATACAATCAGAAATTACAAATTTACTATAGACTGTGACCATGTTATCCGTCGTTCCAAGCTAACATAACTGTAATAATCTTACCGTCTCACAAGAACCTTAGAATTGTTTGCCGTATGCTTCATTATGGTCATAGCAGGCCATGTTTGCTCTGTACCCTCACGAGAAGTTTGCTCAATAAACACAAGTCTGAGGATGTTAAACTATAGATACGTGACTTCCTCTTAGGATAAATTACTTGGTTTATGTAACACTCCTGTCATGTGAACACTTTTCTTAACATTCCACTATCCGTTAATATACCCATTGAGTTATATATATAAGATAATTTATACAAGATAATTTATCGGCGTACTACATTTTACCACACACACCATCAAAATCTACCAAAGTAAGAAAAGTAAGAAAACTACGATTATTATATTGTTTTCAATTAATTTATGTTTTTTTTTATATTATGACGTAATATCAGTATACTTTTTATGACAAGCTGATCTGAAAGTTGATGATCAAAATGCATGCTTATTTAGTGTTTTCCAAAAAATCGTCACCAATTACCATAGTGGACAATAGTGTTCTTAAATATTGTGATGCCCCGCTTGTTTTTAATCAAAAAAAAATCCGGTGCTTAAACAATGCTTGTTGATGATACAGCGAAATAATTATCAAACAAGCTGTTTTGGCTCGTAGCGTGGCTAAAAATCGGCTTTGTATGATCAGCATTAACAATGCGTACGGAGAGAGAACGGCCAATTATATTTTCCTGGCTTAACAAACAGTTTGCTTACTGTAATTAAATTAGATTCGACCATAGAAGACGCAAGTTAAAAAAGAGCCCAAATTTAATTTATGCAGTTTAAGTTAATGCTTCCAAATCCACTATATGGCTCAGACTATCAAAGATGCCTTTTTATTATTCGATTTTTTGTTATTTAATGAATTCTAAAAACATAATCAATGCTACTACTAGAACCAATAGCGGTAATGCTTAGCAAATACATCAACATATAGGATATAGCATTTATCGCATTTATCGCAAACAGACCGTATGTACCTTTTGTAAGATATTTTCAGTTGACCCAACTCAAAAAATTTTCGAAAAGTTAGAAAAAAATGGGAAAAAATAAAGCTAGAAATACTTTGCAAGTATATAGGTAGTAAAAAACTGCTAAAATACACCCTTGCCAACATCTCATCCTGACTTTTGCTTCATTTAAATATATGATATACATTTTCATTCCAATATGTGTCAGCGCCCTGAGATACATCAGAGATATTTATCTCCTTAAATACTGCTCTAAATACACTGATTTGAATGAAATTGACATTGGAGTAAAAAAACGTCTTCAAAACTTTCCATTACAAAAAAGGAAATTTGGCCAAGGTTAGGTGAAATACTGAGGTTTTTTTTGCTTCATTGTACATAACGTTATTATTTTTTTATACTAGATGCAAACACATTCTTATTTTTATTAAGTATTCGTAGATTTCAATTTATTACTACTGTAAAATTTTTCAGAATTCCCTCTGCCCTCAACAATAGAACCAAAAGTGCTAAACGTGTAATAACGTTTTGTCTAATGCACCATTGCATTAGACAAAACATTATTATTTGTATGTAGATGCAAACATTATTGTACTTAACAATTCACAGTTTTCAAATTATTAATACTATTCAATTTTACGGAATTCCCTCTACCCGCAACAATAAGAGGCTCGTCCACCGAACCGCCATTATTGATACCTTGCAAAATGTTGCAAAACATCTGCGTTATTGTCATATCTGATGGCGTATTGAAATAAAATACCAGCTCGTTAGCGTACACCGCACTCTTTACAGCGGCGGGTACTTTCGACGTTGATCGATGATTGCAGACAATCTCTCAATGGCGACGCTCTTACGTTGTTTATGCTAACTACATATATGTTTATCACATACCGTTGTTCAATGTAATAAGCGCAGCGTGCATGATGACATAGTTCAGTTTTTGACAGATAGATGGCGCTGTGCTCATTTTCAATCTTAACAAGTAAATTGTAAATAGCGGTGTTAAGATATTCGCGTAGTAATTAAGTGACTTTTATATTATTATATTTTTAAGAGCCTAGATTATCTCAACACTGCGCTCGCTCTTGTGTACGTGGTTTGAGGTTGGTGTGACTGTTATGTCAACTCGGCTCACTGTCTTGACTCAATAAAGTCAACGTCAATCCGCAAGTTGAGGTTTTAGTGGCTCGGACCGAGCGAATGAACAGTGTCTAAGGCAATCTACGTGGAGTGGCGCGTAATCTAAGACCAGCGAAAACTCTGGGTTATGGTTCCCAACACATATCTTAATACTCAAAAGTTAATAACGTATGTCATACAACATTAAAATTAAGTCTTATTAATGAACATCACAATTTTTTGCGTTTACCGATTCTTAATTCTTCTGATGTATTTAGTTTTAAAGCGCGTTTGTAGGCATTTCTTTACGCTGCGGTAAAATAACAGATCGATATAATTTTGACACAGTCATCGTGTTGTTTTTGAGGTTATAACAAATCGCCGCGACTTATGTAATTTTCCCCCTCAATTTTCATGTTATTTGAGTCTGACAAATGACTATAACGACTCCTCAGCGTGTCGAGATAATATTGGTTATTTTAAACAAAATATCACGATGGTTTGCACATCCGCTATTGATTAGGACACCGATTAAATGTAACGCTGCTAGGAATTATTTGTAATAAAAATTTCCATTAGCAGTGAAAACAAATGCAAAAAATAAAAAGGCTAATCAGTTAAGGATAGACCTTAATATATCATTTAGATTTATCCTTAATATATCAAACTATAAGGTTAACTATAAATATCATATAATGTACACTATAGCCGTTATCGTAACTACTATGAGGTAGTATCAAGAAACAAGGTAGTAATTTGAGTTGCCGCTGGAGAAACTAATTAGTATTAAATCTACGTGGAATATATTGTGGTATTTACTACAAGCGGAAAATTTACGGTGACTTCTTATCCCCCGCTGAGCGTAGTCGTAAATTAAGTTTATTTCTGAGCTACATGGAACACATTCCAGGCATACAGCATCTATGTATGTAATATCTATATATCTCTCCGCATAATTTCTTAGTGTAATATGTATCTCAATGTATTTGAGTGTCACACCCGGTTGTGACTTTGATCCCTACGCGGGACAAAAATTTGTGTGAACTTTTGCTGGAAAATCTTCATAGGATAATAAATACTAATTGACTTCGATTTGATAAAGAAAATACCGATTGACATTAAATATAAATGCACTGACGGGTTAATAAACTGAGCTTTCACAAACAACTTTTTTGTTATAATAATAATTTCTAAACATGTATTTTTTTTAAATATATTGGTTACAAAATCTTTCCAATTACGTAAACATATTCAAAAAAACCTATTTCTAAACCATTAGTTGTAGGAACTTTGGTAGAATGTGGGTAATTCCAAAGGACATTCAGTCCGCACATTGTTTTTTTCCTCGCCTTTTTATAACAAAATTTGTGTGTGAGAAGTTAATATTTCGGTTTCTACAAACACATATAGTTTTAAAGATCCGCATTGCCTGAAAATGCCGAGTTGCACATTTGTCAGTATTACTTTGTAAATATAAAATTTACAAAGTAATTTTGAAAACTCGGCACCCCCGCGATGTGATGGGTGCCGAGCGAAGCATGTCCTGGTTCGATATTTCTTGTTTTACCACAATATTATTTCGCACCCTTCGCGCTGTGTAAACCCTTACCAACTTTACCGCCAGACGTAGTAGCATTAAAAACATTATAAGTTTTTTAGTTATTAAACGTTTTTCGTCATTCAGAATTACATTTTTTTTTATTCCAAGAATCTTAAATTAGAGATATGTATTTATGATTATTTACCATAGCGTTGTGACCAATGACGTAATATTAGTTTACTGATACAAAAATGACTTTTTTGTATTTAATCATATCGTCTGAACTTACCAAGTTAATGTTGATTTAAAATGAAGTAATAAATGCATTGTAAGATTCCTATAAAATTTATTTTGCAGTTGTAAACCTCCAAGGATAACATAATTTGAACCCTAACCTAAAATATATTAATACGTGAATAGAAAACTTCATACCCCTTTTACTGTCTACTGTGCGTAAGCGTAAAGGAAAGTTAAAAATGTATTGTGATATTTGTTTGGTAACAAACAAATACATTTAAAAAGAAACATTTACTGTTTACAGTTGCCTTTTCTCATAATTTATCAAATCATAAATATCACTTTCATGAACTTTATTACTGAATGATTAAAGAAATGTTATATGTTCATGTATATTTAATTAGATTACCAAATGTTTAATAAATACCTCTTTTGGTCAAATTTCGAGAATGACAATCACCTTAACAATTTTACATAAACAGATGCTAAAACTTAAATGCGTATACCAAAATTTTAGGCTATGTGAATTGAAATAAATGATTTCACACATTCATTCAACGTTTGTGAACGTCGAGAAAATATAGAGAACTCGTTCGTGTCACAAATATTCAAATCACGCTCCATTTTTCCCAACTTCGGCGTTTTCTCGATACTTCGTCGATGTCTTAATTTGAAGTAACTTCTCGAGATAAAAGTTACTCCGCAAAGTTCTCGCGACTCGTATCACCTAAGGCTTGTTTTCACATAAATTAGAAGTGTGGCTAAATATATACTAGCCAAAGGCTGGTTACACACTACTGTGGTGTCTACAGATATGCAGCTTACCATAATTCATTGGCATTCGACTTGCTGCTTGAAGTCTAATAAAAATAATGATTCTTCACGTGGTTTCTATATTTAAAATTTAGTTACAAAGTCTCGTTTGATCATACGTTCTGATTTACACTAAATCATTTTATATGCTTTTGTATATGTTTTGTCGAAACTAAAAACTTTTTCTATTTACTTGTCCTTGTTGTGACGTAATGTATTTAGTACATATAATATCGGTCAAGAAATTGATGACTAATGCGAATTCATTTATCGTTGTAAATAATTATCTCCTCTTCTTGTAGTTTCTATGCTATTTTTTTTTGTATTCGTGATCGTCCTAAGTATTCGTTTTCCTTGGTGTATTGGTGTATTTCCAAATTTTTGTGATCTCATCGCAAAATAAGATTTTTTTTCCATGAAAACGAGTCCATGGATATTTCATTCTTATTAGAAATCGTTTTATATTAATTAATTTATTATTATTATTTAAACAATAGTGACACCATTTGCAAATCAATTAGCATCTTGTAACCATGTAGGTTAGAAACAATGCTAACAAGAGTTTGCAACATTATAAACTGACGTTATAAATTAAAAATAAAAGTAATAATTATGAACACAGGTAAAAAGTGAACATAGATACATATTTTTGTAACTTGTAAGAACATACAACATATCAGGACAACGAATTTATAATGTTTATCACACACTATACCATTGATTACTAGTTAAGAATTAATAACTAAAGTTTTTGAGTACGTGTGAATGTTTATTACATACCAAGCAAATGGACACTTAATAATTTTACTTCAATCTATACTAGCTAGTGATTTAATATTCGAGATAAAAAAGAGAGATTTCTCTTCTTTTAATTAACACCCAAGAATTAACTAAGTACGGTAAAAGGGATAAATTATCAAACCGCAAAGCGATAAATTCCGTTTTAAGATCTATAGATTGGAGAGGGTATTACGAGACCCTTGTCAAGGACCGGTATCCTTGAAAAGGGAACACTTTCAACAAAAAATGCCACAAAAATATCCCTAAACTTAGCATTGACTAAGAGTAGATAGAATCTTATTTTTTTTATGGAGTAAGATGACAAACGATCAAAGCGGCCACCTGATGGTAAGCGATCACCGATATTTGCAATATTACAGAACTTGCAAGTGCATCGTCAGCCTTGAAGAGGGGAGGTATTTTTGAAAGTGGGAGGGAGGAAAAGCGGGAGGGAGGGAGGCGGAGTGAAATAGCAGGAGTGGATGGGGAGGATAGCGGGTGGGAGGAGAAGGGAGGATGGAAGAAGGAAGGGGATGGAAGCAAAGGTAGGACGGGGAGTGGACAGAGGACACAAGGCAAGAGAGGGGGATGGGCCACCGGCCACCTCACGCACCGGCCGAATGGTGGAAGCGAAAATACTTCCACTTTACGCCGATTTTCTGCAAGGTGGTGTTTGCTCTGAATGAGCCGGCCCATTCGGCAGCGGGAGAAGCTGCGCGGCATATCGATATAATACATTTGTTTACATTCGTTAAATAATAACATTTGGTCAATAAAAGATAGATGCCCAATGAGTTGGTCAAACCAAGAATAACGTAACAACTCTTTTGGGTTTGGTCCTGTTAACTGCAGACAGAAACAGATGTTGCAACTTGTATTTAATATGGACGTTGTTTCGACTTCAAAAATATTGATTAGTTTCATCATTCAAACAATTATTGTCTATTATTTAATACCTGTCGAATTCTTTTCTTGCAACTGGTTGACCAGGGCATTCCGGTTTGGAACGCGTTAAAATCTTAACGTTTCACACAAAACTTTGATTTGAGTTAAATGGAATTGTCTGAATTTTTTTGAATGTGTCTTGCGCGATATGACCGTTAATTGTTGACCGATTTTGGTCCCCGTTTTATTATAGTAGGTTTATTATAAATTTTATTGTTATTGGACTTTGAACTTCGAAACCACACCACACAATATCCTCAAAATACATTTCTTTAGAATAAATTCCTTTTATTCGAAAGAAATGTATTTTGAGGATATTGTTAAATTTATTTGAAGTCGTTTTTAATAGAAATTCACTTGTAATACTATTGTAATAGCATAAGAAGTCTATCTTACTCTTCGACCTTAAAGTAGTCATGAACTACTACTTGTAAAAATTTTAACAGACTTTACGTATGATTCCAGGTTAACGTTAAAATACAGATATATATTTTATGATACGGAAAAAAATACAATTTTGTACATTTTTTAATTGACGTTATTTTGAGTCAGATAAAAATCAACTTATTGGAGGCTTATCAGCTGGGATTTTGAATTTTGAACTTTTCTAATGATACCAGTAAAATTGAAGAAGAATCCTTAACTTCTTCCTATAGACGGCTGAAATACAAATATGACCTATATTTGTATACAAAATTGTATTTTTTTCCGTATCAAATTCGTTTTAAGCAAAAATATCACTTGAAATGTAACGTAGAAACGTTCAATAACGAGGTCAAACATTTTATTGTTATATCTATAGAGGCAATTGACGCATGTAAAATCCACTGCAAGGGATCGTGCATCCGTTGGCCAAACAACCGTTGGAAGCGTAAGCCAAAATCACGGGAATGGAATTTGATTAACGCCGAACGCTCGGCGTGATGCCAATTATGGTACGTTCTCGTGTTCGGATCAATACGAGCCATGGGCCGATGACGAGTTAGATTTGGACCGGCTGGTAGCTTTTTTGCAAAATCAAGGAGACGAGAAAGCTTTACGCCTAGAGCGGACGAAATTTGTTAACAACCCTTAGCCTTGCGTTTTACTTATCAAGAATCGTGAGATGCTACATTTGTGTCAAATAAATGCACTACGAACAGTTCTCTTTAAACAGATCGCAATGATGCTTTCCCGTTACTTCTGGGTGCTAGAATCACTAAGAATCTGGTCCATCTTTATGTATTTGTTCGGTTTTTTAACAAATTCTTTTAAAATAAAAAAATCATGTACAATTATTTAAGAACTTCCTCCATGGCCTAGTGGTATAGATCCGCGCTTTACAAATCGGAGGTCGTGGGTTCGTTTCCGTGAAGGTCAATGACTTTGTGTTGTTGTTTCATAGTTGGGCATCGTGGGCTGATCACCCAATTGCTTGAAAAGTAAAATGACCCTTGTGCCAGGTGGGCATGAAAAAAGTTGGTCGCGACTTCTTATCGACACCATCTAGCGGTGGTTTGGAGAAGTCGTTATTAAGAGATCCGTTTAATTTCACAGCCTTTGCGCCTCATTTCTCCCTCCAATCGTGTCAGTTATCCTTTCCATCGGGCTATGAGAGTTAAAGAAGAGTAAACGCACGTGTGGCGGGGCAAACATGTGTGCACTATAATATATCACGCGCAATTGGCTGGTCGGAAGGAGATCATTATTGTTAGTATTTATTTAAAATTGTAGTCAGTTGCTTTATCTATGACGCTATTACTTTCTACAATTATTATTTACTCATAAAGATATATCTATTAATCCCTCTGTCGAACTTAATTTACTACCTATGCTGAGATTAACTTTACCCAATATCCTCTTTATATTAGAAGGAGGTTATAATACCCTTTGTACTCACCAAGTGTTTCGTGATAATCTCCGATCACAGGCGGAAATCTTCACGAAATCAGTCAAAATCGTCCTTCGTGTTATAATAATATTGCCTTTTAATATATTCTCAAAGACATAACTAATTCTGTATAAATTATCTATTACTTAATTATTTACAGCTTATAACTATACGCTTAAATGGAACACGTAACTCAACGAAACCTATTTTGTCGTCTAGCCCTTAGTATCCAACCACATTTTACTCAAAAATGAGCCTTAACGCATTGTAAAAAAAAATCCTAATGCCGTAGATATAAATAAGACGCCGTGCTAAAATTGGATACTTCAACTGTTTCTTAAAAACAAAATTTTGTTAGCACACAATTTGCAAGCAGCTGACGTCTCAACTTCAATTCAATGAATTCTCAATGGACTTCAATAGAAGTAGCAGAAACCATTGTTTTATTTTTAAATTAGTGTTTACTTAGGTTTGAAGATATCTCTATGATATGTATTAACTAATCACTATCGCAGTGATTATTTTTAATTCAGCTCCCTAATATTCAAGTTATTAATTTAAACATCCTCAAAAAGGTCTCATTTATTTTAGAATCACCTATCAGGCCTTTGTACTTCAAAATAAAACTGAGTTGACGACACATAATGCTTTGACCTAAAGATGACAAGATACATAGTGCGCAGTCACAATATACTTCTAATGATACAATGATATACCAAGTCCCTACTAGAACTGCCTCCGTGGCCTAGTGGTATAGACCCGCGCTTTACAAAACGGAGGTCGTGGGTTCGAATCCCGCGGAGGGCAA
>DWHO01004333.1:0-11160 GCA_018247575.1 Eurytides lysithous rurik
TCTGTGAGGTCGTGGTAATTACCCGGTTCGAGCCGGCCCATTCAGCAGCGGGAACAGCTGCGTGGCTCTACCACATAGTAAGTTATTTGATTACTGAAATACTTTGTTTTAGTTACCTCGTCCTTGCTGTGCTCCGCTGCCAATAGGGTGAGGCCATCCCTCGCGGCTTGTGCGTGCGCTGCGTCTATCAGAGGTCGCAGGGCTCCTTGCCCGCTAAGCGGCTTCAGCAAAGTGTACATCCGCTTCAAGTCGTCGCGACGCTGAAAAATTTGAGACGAATTGTCAACTGAGCAAGCGATTCACTTCACACCACTGAGTAAGTATTGATCTGATGTATTAAAATGATAATTGAGTAAGATTTCTCATAGAGTAATCTATTGAACGCAGACATAGTTGCAAGAGAGTGAACACCGCCTCTTCTAGCAGAAAGGGAAGAAACAATAACTATTATAAAATTATTATTTAACAGGGAGTAACATCCATCGTTCATGGGCAATCACAAATTTTACTTGGCCAAATAAACTAGTCTTAAGTTCTAAACCTTCTTGTGCAGCTGGAACTGTTATAACAAAATAATAATGTCCTCCCTACTGTTAAATTATATAATCAAACATAAATGGTAGGTTAATATTTTGGATAATTGCAACACTGTTTTTCTCTCTTCTCGTCTATATCTTGTGCTGTTAAGTGTGTCTTTGTATTGCTAATAATTTTATTGTGAAAAATAAAGCTCAAAAAAGTCGATTGCAGTTTTATTAAACACCTACTGTTTTCAACCACGATTCTTCACGAGCTTTCTGGAATCCTTTTTTTTTATGGTTTAAGTTGACAAACGAGCAAGTGGCTCACCTGATGGTAAGTGACTACAACTGTCCATGAACATTTGCAGCAATATAAAACTCGCAATTGCGTTGTCAGCCTGTAAGCGGGGAATGAAAGAGGGAGGGAGGATGGAGGAGAAAGGGAGCAGAAGGGGGAGGAGATGAAAAAAGTGATAGGGAAGGGAGTGAGAGAGGGAGGGATTGGAGGGAGTGGGCCACCGGCTACCTCACTCACCGGACGAAACATGGAAGCAAAAACACTTCCACTTTACGCCGATTTTATGTGAGATCGTGGTAATTACCCGGTTCGAGCCGGCCCATTCAGCAGCGGGAACAGCTGCGTGGCTCTACCACAAAATCAATCAATTGTTTTTTTTTTTGGTTCTTGCAGCCTACCCATCGTGCACCAACGACCCCCACTGTGCTGCCCGGACAGTGCAACAGTATATGACACGTTTCGGACAGGTACGAATAAAACATTGCGTTTTTAGATCACTTTTGACTTCAAAAGAGGAGGTTCTCAATTCGAATGTATTTTTTTCATGTGTGTTACCCCACACTTTTTTACTGGGTGTACCGATGTTGATGATTCTTATTATATATATTTGAAAGCTGGTGCTTGTCGTGCGATCTCATATACATTTTAGCGATATTTGACAAGTAGATTTTGTTGTAAACGGTATATCAAGGTTTCCTCAGAAGGTCAAGGTTTCTTTAGAAATTTCATTCTGATTGCATTTTGTACTGCAAACATGTGCTTAAAACTAAGTAGGATTTATATTAAGTCGGTTAACACAGTTTATAAAAAAATTAAATCATCCTGGATAATATTATAGGGAAGTCAAACGTTCTAAATAGTTGATAATCACATAACGTTAATTGCGAAGGTTCCTAATAATAGAGAAATGATTTTTACCAGCGACTTGATCTCCCTCGCAACTTGAAGTCAACCCTTCAATCCACTCATTTAATTAACTCATAACCTATCTATAAACCCGCATCCTTTATAGATAGGTTATGAGTAAATTATGTAACGGCCACTGGATAAAAACGCACCAACCGACATCAATTCAAAACCGAAGCTACTATGCCATAGAAATCAAAATTAATAGAGCGGTCACAGCTGAAATACAACGTTTACTTTAGACAAAAACAAGCAAGTATACGTAAATTCAATTCACAAAACAACTTTTCGAATGTGAAACGAGTTGTTTGTTTAGTTAACAGATAGCCTTCCGCGCGTGTCGGCTCTACATTTTACGCCACTGTGTGCTATCCACAGTGGCGTAAAATGTAGAGAAATCATCCGCAAAACTGGTGGGCGTATTCACCTGTCAATTGGCTTAACATGCTCCAACTATGCCATTGATATTTGCATATACAGCCACGGCCTTAGCCGGTGACATCACCCGTTCGTGAAATACCACCGGTCTGTGAACAAACAATAACAATAGTAGTTTATTGCCGTGACTTAAATTATTAAATGATCTGCGAGTCACATTGTAACTCGTTTTTTTAATCATATTACAACATCGCTATGAAAATTTTGCCTCAACGTTATTAAGATGAATTAATTTATATCATACTCAGAGAACGCGTGAAACATTTCATATCGAATACGCACCATACGCAAATAAAGCAGTATTGTTAGTAGACTAAACATAATTCAAAAAATTTTAATAATCATTACAGCTTGTGTCAGTTTTTTTTTCTTTTAATAATAAAACATATTAATTCTTCTGGATAGATCTAACTAAGAATAACTGACCATTATTTTTTATAAATTTAAATGATTAAAACACGCCAAAATCTATAAGTTACAATAATATGATAATATAAATATTTTTTTTTTATAATAATGCACGAAATGTGTGCTATTTCCATAACAAAAATGAAACCAAGCAAAGAAATGTAATTTAAATGAAAGTGCATCAATTAACAGTTACGAATATATCAATCACTCAAAACGTCTTTTCATTACTCGATCCATTTATTTTCACAAGTTAGTTTTCCGCCGTGTGCATATAAACTAGTCTAAATGTCTCCAGAGGCTAAAACGTCAAGCCGATTTCAATTTCGTTTCAAATATATTCAGTTATCTTCATATTATTTCATTTATTTAGGAAAGATGTTTTATACGTATAAGAATTAAATAAAAATAAACCAACATGATTGAAGTATTTATTATAGTCTGCTAAACGTTACAGTGATCGTTTGTCTATTTTAGTTCTTTTGTAGTCCCAATAGTGAGTTTTTATTTTTTTTTTTATTTTTTGTATAGATATTATGTATAGATGAGAATACACTTGCTCGTATACATATATATAATATTATTACCTGCACAAATTAATATTTTGTTTATATTTTACTTCTTTATTTCTTAATTTTTTGATCGAGTATTTCCCATCAGACTGTATATAAATATTAATAATTTTACACATATTTTTTTTCTATAAGTTGGACAAACCGAAAAGATCTCCATCAAACCTTAGAGTATTTTTAACTTTACGATTTATCTCTTGTACTCGTGTGTTTGTGGTGAGAACGTAAATACTTTTGTTATTTCCATTGTTAAATCTCGTCTTTACAATATTCTATGTATTTTCCAGGATTGCAACGGTGATGGAAGCATTGACTGCTACGACTTTGCCGCAATTCATAAACTCGGCGGATACGGATGTAAGGCCGACCTGCCTTTCAAGTTCTACACCACCCTCAAGCAATGCTTGGATTACGTTGCCCAGTACCAGGGTTAAGCCACTTCCGAATATCGACAGTCTCACTTCGAAAATGTTGCGTAATAATTATATAAGTCATCAATATAGTCCACTGTCAGCTGCTAAATTCCTTTACTAAACAAAACAACTAAAATCACTGAGAAGTGAGAATATTCGAAAGTATTAAAATGTGATGTGACGATAAATTAAACTTAAAAAAAAAAAGAAAAAGACTGCGAAAAATGTTGCAATGCGTAAAATGATTTGACATCTATTTGAATATGTTCTAGTTTAAGATGGAGGCGTTATATTTAATAAAAAATAATGTATTTATGTCTGAGCGTTTTTTTAATTACAAAAAAAGCTCTTGCCCTGTATAGTATTATATTTTTTAAAGTTTACACCACACTATTAAAACAGTAACAAAATAAGCCTTTCGTGAAAGAATATACGACAATTTATAATTTTCTATTTGATGAACGGTGGCAGAGCCACTTAGCAATTCCTGTTGCTGCTGAATGGGTCGGCACGTACCGTGTAAGCAGTGGAAGTACTACCATATATTCCCGAATAATTTATTTTTAAATCTGAGTGTTACGGGAATTATGTGCTAATTAAGATTTATAAATTTTACTCCTTAGTAGGGCTAGCCGGGCTTTTGGGCTTGTATGGTAGTACCGCCACTGCATGTAAGTAAGACAGCCTACCTCGCAGAAAATCACTGTGAAGTTATAGGGTGCGGTTCTTACAATTCCCACCTTATAAGCCGGCAACGCATTTGCGGTTCTTTTCGTATGGAGAATATTAATGGACAGCGGTGATAGCTTACCGTCATTTGAGCCGCTTGCTCGGTTGGCTTGTACTCTATACAAAAAAAAATTATAAAATATTATCTACTTTTCAGTGCATTATTAGTATGGAGTATTAAAAAAGGTGCAGTTTTTTCAATTTTCCCGCTTTTTTAGATATCGCTATATATTTTTTTAATTTTGCGAAGGTGTAAGTTTGTTTTTCTAATAGGTATAACTACCTATTAGAAAAACAAACTACCTATTAGAAAAACAAACAAGTACTAACGTACTGAAAAAGTATTTACAATTTCTTATTCAACGAACAAGTACGTCATCCTTGGAAATATACGAGGAATAAAACCCAGGGAAACTAATAAACGAGTATTTGATGATTTAAGCTAACGATTAAACTTAAACTTAGCTCTGCAACTTTTACAGTCGGAAAAATAGAACATCTAACCGATTTTAATACAGCCCTACTCGTTAATATTAGTTAGTTTCGTGGTACTTATTTTAGAGTATCTTATTGTAAGGAAGTTCTTCTGATATGACAGTGTAACTTATATTTATTATTTACTAACTTTACCCGGCACGCGTTGCTACGCCAACAAGTATTTTAGATACTCTGCAGCGCCACCTCGTGGCGAATTACATCTATGAATGAGCATATAATACAAACCTTCTCCGTGGAAAAATACATATATATACCAATTTTTATAATAATCGCTCCATTAGTTTTTGAGTTCATCGATGACATACAGACAAACATTCATTTTTGTATATATATAGATAGTATAGAAGCTCGAGATTCCGATGAGAGATATGTTTAATGTACAAACACCCGATAAAAATAAAAAAATAATCTTGGAACACCTAGATTTCGTCTCCAAAAAGTCATTTCAATCTATTTATTTTTAATATACTTAATCTTGCCATAAATATTGTTACAAAAACAACATTTTTTTTATTGTACGTAACATTTGTTACTATTACAGTGTGTTAGTTTAATACATTAATATAAAACTATTAAGCATATATAAAGCTTATTCGAAGTGGTCTCCATTGGCTGCAATACAGTCCTTTAAACGTTGAGGCCAGTAATCAATATCAGCACGCACTCTTTCGAAAATTCTTCACTACCAATCGTATGGATAGTTTTAGGGACTCCAAATTATCATGGCGTTTAGCGCAAGCCTTTCTCTAAAACTGGCCATAAATCATAATCCAGTGGATTAAGATCAGGACTAGATGACGGCCAGTCTTCAGCTCTGATGAAGTCCGAAACGTTCGTTTCTAACCAAGATTGGGGGGATCGAGCTTTATAACCCGGCGCCGAGTCTTGCTGAAAGGACTATTCTTGGTCATTGAACATGGTGTTGTTATGGGGCTTAACTACCTTCTCAAGAAGGTAAGGTATCTTGATACACTTGTACCGATGTTCTAATACTTTTTCCACAAAAATATGACTCAGACACTCCTTCATAGCTAACACCTCACCAAACTATGACTAAAATCGTATAATGCTCCCTTTGTACTCTGTTGACTAATTGGGAAGCTTATTTAGAGCTTTCAGCATAAATAAGGTCATTATTTTTTGTTAAAATATTACTCAACTGTAAGAATTTTCTCATCCGTAAACATAATTTTTCTGTGACCTTCCTTTGCGTACCGCTTAAGTAGTTGTATTGATTTTACCAACCTACTCTTTTTTAAATTATCAGTTAAGAAATTACCAGTGCCAGCGTCTCTTGTAGGTTGCAAGTCCTAAGTCATCTTTTAAAATACGCGACATGATTCTAGGTGCTATCTTCATCTCCCGAGATAAAGTCTTTCGCTTTCAGACGGGATTTCTTCGAATTCTTTTCCTTACTGGTTTGATCGCCTTTTTCGCACGAACATTGGATGGCCAGATCTTTTTCTGTCACAAACAAAGGAGGTTTCATTGTACCTAACAATAGTCCGATACACAAACATTTGACTAATACCAAGCGTATGGAGGATTTTAAAAGTTGTATTTGGCTCCATACCTACTTTTTGTAATACAATCAGAGCGATTTGATTCTCTTTATCACCTCACTCCATTTTAATATTACAAACTATTTTACAATATATTGGCGCGAAAATAAGAAAACACAATGAACAATCGTATAAAAATTACCGATTCCAAATTGAAAAGTAATATTTTGTTTATTTTTAATTGTAACAGTATTTATGGCCAGACTAAGTATTTTGATTTGATTCGATTTGATTGTGCTGTGATTTGTCTCATACCGAAACAAATACAGCAGCGTAATATTAATGAATAATATTTTTAAGAAAAGCCAAGTGATATTTTATATAATTTAAACACATATGTATATATTTCGAACATTTGTGATTGACATTTTCAACCAACGGTTAACAAATCTGACCCTGTACGGAGAAAATGCGGTATAAAAAACTTTGCACTGAAATACTTATCTATATTTTCGTAAAAATTACTAGGTAGGTACTTAATTTACTAACGAAACTGGAGAGCTTGATACTTAGTTTTAGAACAATGAATATAATATAAAACTTTTTAACTTTCTAATGATTTTTTGTATTTACGGAAATTCTACACATTGTTATAATTAAACTAATTAAGGGATTATGTCGCGTTCGAACACTTTACTAAATGTACAACACAAATTTACATGGTCTCATAATTATGACAAAAATAATAGATTAACACTCCGATCTCACAGTCGGCTTCCTATCTTTGAGGTATCAACCGGATGGAGCACGCTATTCGTTTTTATTGATAGTTCATCCATTGAAAAACAGTCTATTATAGATAACTAAAACATTCATGTGTTTTTAATTACACATTTGAAAACATCCCGCGGAGTACGCATGTGTTCATGTCACTCGCGCTTTCAGTAGGGACGTAGTCAGTGTCCACGGATGGCATAGATCCAGCAATTAATTCCCTTTTCCTGTTATTGTAATGAAGTTTGTTACGTCATAGATCCATTACTATATAAGGTCATATCAACGAAATCGCTCTGCAGACGGAAAAAAACGCGGGTAAGCAGTTTTTGTTACTGTACAATTACATTTTTTTGTTTTAAAAAGCTTTAACATACGTTCATTTTTTTTTTCTTTAAACATATTCCTTTAACGCCAAATTTTATAACCTTACGAAACTAATAATAGTGTGCAGTCTCCTTTAATGTTACTGGCTTTTCAAAAATTATATACGTTTAATCAGATTTATAAATCACAAAATCGATAGTTTTTTTTTTCTTTGTTATAGTCTGTACTTTCTCAGAGAAATGTTACGGCGCCGTAAGTATCGTTAATCTATATAGAATATACATAATTTGCCAATCGTAACATTGTACCCTTAACCTTTTTTCTATTAATACAAATTATTGTACATGATATTAGACACGATACTGCAAATTCAGCAAGTTGTGATTTATTAAGAAGTCAAAATTTAGATTAAGTTTTCGCACTTGACATTTGATGTCCAAGGAACACCCATTGATAAAATGCCAAATGCCAGCTTTAAGGTCGCCGTAACATTATTATAAAAACCGTTCACATCCGTTTGAATCACGATCATGTTATGACACTTTATTATTGTATTAGATAAGCTGATCTTGCGTGTAACGTTGTTTTTTAGGATTTTTATCCAACTTATATGTCACAGTTATATATACTTCGAGTACGTAATATAAATAGCATGACCAAAATCAATGTATCCGTTTTCAGAAACATGAAAATCCTGATATGTCTCCTGTTAATGGAAACGTTTACGTCGATATATACTGTGGATACGTCATACTCATCTAAAATAGTGCAGTTTTGTGGTAATAAACTGTCAAAGGCGTTGGAACTAGTTTGCAACGAGCCAAATAGAAACGTTGCCGAAGAACTCGATATGCTGAAAAAAGACCGTAAGAAAGGTTAGAAAGCAAATGATATAAAATAACCGACTTATATTTCTTAAGTAAAAATATAATTAGGTAAAGTGACAGCCTATATATTTCCCTGCTGGGCACAGACAGCACTCTTTTATATAGAGAAAATAAGGGTACAGATCGCCCCGCAACCAAACTGGGGATCAGCGGACTTCACATGTTTAAGATTTTTTTTTCTTTCATTATTTCTTAGATATGCAGGTTTCCTCACAATGTTTTTTTTCTTCACCGTTGAGCACGTGATAAGTGACCACTTAATAATTGTTAATTCGAAATTAACAAACTCATTGGTGCCGGCACCGGGATTTGAACTCAGATTGCTCGAGTATATTGAATTAAAAGCGGGCACCCGGACACTGAGCTACCACGGCTATATGTAGTATAATTAAAAACTTGCCATATTTTTTTATATATATAATAAAAACTTACACTAAAAATTTATATTCGTCAATATGCGTACAAAAAATAACAGCTGGTTAATCGATTTATATTATACATCTATATTTCAATGCGTATGCACTGGTGACACCAAATTGCCGTTTAATTTTTATGTGCCTAACATAGTGCTCTCTATGGATGATAAAGCTAATAATTTTGATGCTACTGCAGAGTTCTGCTCTTTCAAAGACTCATAGGCCTTGGTTTTTTTCATTCAAATGTACGAGGGTAATCTTCATACTGTTAAAGTGATCCAAAGCTGTAAGTTACCTTTCAATTTATATGATTTCAACTACACTGCTCGGCAGCTCTAGAGGCTTTGTAACAAAACATAATTTATTTCTTTTCTATCCTTTATGGTTTAGGCTGACAAACCTGGCGGCTCACCTGATGGTAAGTGATCACCGCCGCCCATGGACATTTGCAGTATTACAGAGCTAGCAAATGCGTTGCCAGCCTTTTAGGGGACTTTTTAAAGGAGAAGGGAGAAGGAGTGAGAGAGAGGGAAGAGCAATTGGGGGACCCCTCGGGGATGGAGAAAGAGGTAGGAAGGAGAGTGGGAGGGGGGAAGGGAAGGAAGGGGGATGGGCCACCGCCACCTCATACACCGGACAAAACGCGGAAGCAAGAACACATCCACTTTACAGTTTTGTGGTGACAATTTCCAGGTGGTTATCAAAGCGGTGACTTCAAATTTAGACAATTGAACAACCTTAGAAAATCACAGCGGCTGAAGAGAGACTGTAACGTCAAATTGGTCGAGACGTGTTGCCAGAACCCGTGCACTCTCCACAAACTGCGGGACTTTTGTTGAAAGTTCTGGAGAGGCCAAATTATTTTTTTTCTGCTTTAAATGGACTGAAAAAAACTACAAAATCATTATTTTGATCAATCCTAATGTCATTGTAGTGACATTTTACTGGTCCGTGTTATAACACTTGTATAAAATCTGTCAAATTAAAATAATTAATATAAAACAAACAAAAAATTTAATATGATATCACTTGACATTTTTCCACAATCATACATATTAAGAAAAATCTTTATAAAGCAATAAATAATCAATTTTAAATAAATAACCTAATTTCATGTAACAGCGTAAATGTAACAAATATTTAAAAACAATAAATAACAACAAAAAACAATAGCAGATACGTTGATTCAAAACTCATTAAGATGCTAAATGATATACAAGCATATTAATTCCTAGCGTCCTGAATGAATCCTGAAAATATTTATTCTTTTAGCGACCCTCCAACGGCGTTATTTATATTATCTACAATAGAAGTGAGCGCTAACAACTAAAAAAATTAGCACTGTATCTATTTTATTAATGTACGTATTAATAAGCGTCTTCAGCGTAGAGGTTTTTAAGTTTCTTATTAGTACTAATAGTTATTATTATATTGTTGAAACTAGCTATTTTCTTTGTGTAGAGAACATTATTAGAAACAAAAACAAGACTGCGAACCCACTGTAATTTTTTATTAACATTTGCTTTATATTATATTTATTTTTCTAAACTGTGGTAGAGCCACGCAGCTGCATCCGCTACTGATTGGGCCGGCTTGAACCGGATAAGTACCACGACCTCACAGAACATCGGAGTAAAGTGGAAGTGTTTTTGCTTCCGTGTTTCGTTCGGTGAGTGAGGTGGCCGGTCACCCATCCCGGGAGGAAGGAAAGGGAGAGAACCTATCCTTCCTCCCTTTCACACTCCTCTTCCTAGCTCTTTCTCCATCCCCAATTGGGGTCCTCCCTATTGCTCCTCCTCTTCCCTCCCTCTCACTCCTTCTTCCGTTACCTTTTAAAAAATTTCTCTCCTTAAAGGCTGGCTATGCATTGACTAGTTCTGTTTTATACTGCAAATGTCCATGGGTGGCGGTGAATACTTACCATCAGGTGAGCCGCTTGCTCGTTTGTCAGCTTAAATCATAAAAAAAAAGGTTCTTGTTTACTTTTTTTACGCCTTAATACAAATTAAATACCTTTATAAAAATCCATACCAATAATATGAAATACACGTATCTTACGTGAAGATACTCAATTGTCGATCACAAATGATACTAAATAGAGTTGATTTGCTTGTACTTATCGATTCAAGGCTAATGATTAACAAATAAATAAAAGATTTGTTGATGAATTATGATTTTCATTTATCAGCACTCTTACCGATTGGGATTTCCGTGAAACTGTACGGGAAAATGAAAACAAAAACAAATTAATTATTATTAGAGTAAAATGATAGATATTTATCATATAAAGTAGAAAGGATAATTTAAAGAATAGTTACTTATACGGTTTTCGCGATTTTTTTTTCTATTTAAACTATCCGTTATATTTTACTAATATATTATATTTGACAATTTCAGTTAAATAATTTAAACTACTCACTTTTAATCTTGGATAAACCTAATTAAATAATATATAATAGACCGTAACACAG